>JAUZND010001220.1:0-13633 GCA_034780555.1 Coelogynopora nodosa | reverse complement strand
GGGGGGGTTTGAGGCGGGGGGGGGATAGGGGGTTGGGGGTGGCGGTTGGGGGGGGGGGTCTGGGTTGGGAGAGAAATAGCGTATAGTGTCTTGTTGCAGTATTGCGACCCTCCTTTGGCCCACCCGATCATCAACCAATCAGCGCGTCAACATCGATCAACCAATCAGACAGTCCGAGGGACGCCATTGGTCGCCCGATCCTTCATCTGACGCAGGATTGGACAAGCGGCGAGTTTGGCCTCGTCGATGAGATCCCACTGGATTTTGGCGGGTTGGCGGCGGGGCGGACTGGGTGCTTGTTCTCCCTCTCCCTCCTGATGATCACCCTCTTTTTTTGGTGACTTCGGCGACGTGATGCGAATGAGACGTGTGGGGGTGGCGATCATGTCGACGCGGATGTCGTGGGATACGCTGAGTTCACTGCCTGGATAGGCGAACACAATCTGGGGTGGGAGAGAGATAAAGAAAACGAAATGTACAGATTGAAAGAATGTGTGTCTGACAAAGAGGCATTTTGTAAATTCTAAAATTTGGGTAAATTTGTTGTTTCTACTTTTTATACTAGCTTATACCAATTTTTCTGTAAAATTATAAACAGTGGACAAAATCTCGATGTTCGAAATTGATATTTAAGCGACACTGGTTTCATGCAACGATTTCTTTAAGGTAACCACTTTTTATTGCAAAGTAGCTTAAAAAACTTATAAACAGGGTTAGAATAGTCTATTCTGTTTAATGTAGAGTATTAATTCGAGTATACATTTTTTTTATTTTTGTGTACATGCCCATTAACTTGACGGACATACAATCAATACAACAAACGTCACAATGGAGACAGTCATCAAAACCATGGTTACGTACTATTATCTAACAATATATTAATCGATCTCTCTCACCTGTCCATCGTGAACAGTGGTTGCGAATATAGTATTGTCGTCGATAAGCCCCAGCTCGGTGAAAATGGCCACTTCAAGTTCCGCCCATCCGGTCCCCTTGCCGACCCGTGCCCCTGTCTTGGGACAGACGAGAACACTCCCCATGACCAGAAGATCGATGTGCAGTCCAGTCCAGTCGCACGTGGCGGTCAAACCTTCACCCAACTTTTCAGCACCTGGATAAAAAAAACGTGCTTGATAGTGTTACTACTTGGCGCAATATAAGTAGTATTTTACTTCCAATAATTAAAATGAGAGGTTTACATAGTGTCACTACTATATAAAAATTTAATATAATACTATATTTTGTCTTATGATTTTTTAACCATTTCTAATAAACATTCAATTTTTAATTCACAAAATAATGTTCGACTTAATTCAATGAGTTAGAAAATCAATGGATTAAACTTTCTAAACAGCTCAGTAATATGCTTTTAATCTTTATTGTACATCTTATTATATACACTAATGTTACAACGGGTTACAGATAACGTTGAGCATGTTTTACACTGATATAAAATGTACAGTATTGTTTACCAGAAACTGTATCAGTCATAAGCGCTGACTATGTTTATTATATGTATAGTAAGTTAAAGGACTTCTGTTTATACTTTGTTTTTAAACACGATTTTGAATATAACTACACAGAAAATAATGTAGCTTTAAAAAAAGTGTTCATTATTTATAACTATCACTTTTGATTTGTTTAGGGGTGTTCGTAAACTAATGCAAAATTTTAAAATCGATACATTTTATTCGTTTAAGATTCATTGATTATTTATTCTATCAATTTAAATAAAATTGCATTGGCTGATAGATAGATGACAGTTGCTTGATATTATTTGACTATTTATAATTCAAATATTGAATTTAGATTACATTAAATTATAAATTATCTCAATTTAAAAATGTTGCGTTCATTTACGAACACCCTGAGAAAATCAATATTATTGTAAAATTGATCGAAATAATTCTACAAAATATAGTCGTTTATCAATAAACAGCACCTAACTTATACACTATTTAAAATTGTTTTAGAAAGAAAATACACATACACAATTTGCACAAATTGTAACATACAAAACTGTGACTACATTAGATAGAGTTTTACAATAAACTTCCGCTGTTATAAATAGAGTCAGACAGCCGCAATGAATGGACGGTTGTATACAATACAATAAAAAATTACCAAACGCAATGAGTTAGTACACACACAACAACCATACTTTCATTCATGGACGGGTAAGTAAGTTCTCCCCTAAATAACTAATACAATTTTATTACCGATCACACGTGTGAAACAACAACGAATACAGTGTTCATTTGATTCTATCTCGAGAGTATATCGCAATTAATACGATATTGGACCATCAGTCACTTGTGTGTAGTATATAATATATATGGCGGGTTTAGGTCAATTGAATTAATCTAAACTGTTAATGCTACCCAGTCAACTGATATATATATATATATATCAGTGTGTACTTGAGCAGCCTATGCTGGGTATGCCAATTGACTAGAGAGAGAGAGAGAGAGAGAGAGAGTGCTACTTTAATGACAAAATATAACACACCGCGCTAATTCATTAGAAAGAACATGGGAGGTAGAGCACAGTACGGACGACAGCTCTTACGAATACAATTGACTATCAAACAAGGGGTTAATGACACCATCAATCGATACTGCTGTGTAAATGGTTCTCTTTCTCACTTTCTCTCTCCGTAATGCACAATACAACGGTGCAAAAGGTTCGATTTGACACAGCCGTGACTTATACGCTACTGGGGGGGGGGTCTACTTTTTTTGTTAACCGAAGTAGACAATGAGAAGAGGTGATAGATACAAAATTGTGATCTTTTCTCCCTCATTTTATAATTACCGTCGTAAAATATACAAAAAGTATTATGATCAAGATAGTGTACAATAGAGAATGCTAATCTGTCGAATCAAAGAATTATACATCAATTAAAAATTAAATCAAAGTCCAAAACGAAAGTCCAACGGCAGTGCTGTTGACGAGTTTATAAATAGTTATACTCGCAGATTTATTAATCAATTAGCAAAAACATTAATCCAATAAAGCTTTAGAGATAGAGATAACTTTCGGCAACATACAATACTATAAAACCTCATTATTTAGTACCGATTTGAAAACTCAATAAAAATTAAGTTATTTACTAACTGTCGTACATTCATTACTAGACTGCTGGTTATCTATTCTAAGGCTAGTTGCATTTAAAATGTGGCTGGAGAACTACGCATTCTACGAACAACCCCACCCTCCGACCCACTTAATGGCACAATCTCTCGACCAATCCTGCACAAGAGAAGGGGGGGTAGGGCTAATAGATGAAATGGGGGGAGGAAGAAAAATACAGAAAACACGGTTGTGGGGGAAGTTTCAGTTTCGGTGTAAGGGATAGGGTTATAGTTGATGATACAGAAAGAGAGGTTCCATACTACTGCAGAGAGCAGAAAAGAAAAAAAGGTGAGGGGTGTTAAAAGTTTACCCCCCTACCCAACCCCCCTTAAATAAGAGGAGCAGTTCAGGTATGTTCCGGACTCACCCTTCTTAGTACTGGCAAACGCACGATCGCGTTGACGAATTTCTTTGGGATCCAACAAGTAGATGAAGTACTCGTCCTCTAGAGCTGGCGATGGAGTCAGCAGAATCTTGTCTGCAGAGTGAGAGAGAGATGAAGTTGATAAGGCCCGTTAAAATTAGCAATTAATCAAATGTATTTAATTTTTTATCAATTATAAAGTGTCCGAGATCTATTATTGTTCTAGTTGCATCAGAGAACACAATTAATGTAACATGAAAAACAGTAGAACGTCAAAAAAGGGAGCGAAAAGAAAGTACACACACCCCGAAGTGCAAAATGTTTACAACAGATTAATCAAACTGTTTCAAAATCGGGTAAAATATCGACTATTTAGACTTTTATAGATTATTTTTAATAATAAATGCACGTTGGTCGTGTTATACTTCTAACATTCATTCCAAACAATCCCCACTCTTTTTTTTAAACAAACTGAAATTCCAAGACTAAGGGCACCGTGGGGGACAATATTTTATACGTTATTTTTAAATACAAGTTAGCAGAGCAAGCCGCGACCCATGGAATTGACTCACTCTTGGAGAGCACAAGTTGACGCAGCTTGGTCTGGGCCAGCGAAGGGTTGACCTTGACGACGGCAGTCTCTCGACGTCGAAACTCGGGACTGTCGGCCAACTTTTGGCACGCCAAGTCTGCGCACACGAAGTTGGGGATGCGCTCAAGACAGGGCGAGGGCTTCGTCACCTGGAAAGAAAGTGAGTGAGAGATAGAGAAAGAAAGAAAAAGAGACGGATAGAGCTACGAAAGCCGATTTTGGAGTGGGCCTGATTACCCGAATTCCAGTGTTTGTATAACCTTTACTTTATTAAATTCACGTTTTGTATAATAAAACGTGTAAACCATATTTCGGGTGAATTATGTAAAGGAGAATTCATGACAGAAATAATTATTATTCATTGATCTGCGTTGGATATGTTCTTGAATATATTGATACTGAATAACAGTATTACAATACACAATGTTATATTTGGAAATTAATAATAATTTCATAGTCTCGGGAAAAAATTATTTCAGGCAAACCAAAACTAAGTCTAAAACTAGGTGATCGTTAAGAAAGTGAATGTTGTAAATATGTATTACTTCAAAAACAATCACAATTTTAGAAGCTATGGTTACAAATTGACATTGTAACATTTCATTTTGATGAGGCTAAGTAAATGTGGTCAAATGAATGTTACCGATTAATAAAATAGATAAATTACAAACTAAAACTCTAAAGATAAAAAGAACTCATTTCAGTAAAACGATTGTTAAATTATGGATAACTATAATATTTATAAGTATATACGCGTAATTTAGCCGTATAAATTTAATGCATTCATCGATAATGTAATTTGATGTTTTATCGATATATAAATTAATTTAGTTTGTCTTATTTTTATTTATTTAAATATAACTGTGTGTAAAGTTTACTCGACATTTAAACCTTTTTATTTATTTATTTAATAAAAAATCTCACAGAACATTATCTTATAATTCACATTTTCTTCATCGGATAATAATTGTCTGGAAAATTTGAGAGACAAAGTTTGAACGAGGAAAACAGCGACATTGAATAATTTTTGAATAAATAAGAGTATGACTAATCATAGTTCTTGAAAGAAAAAGTCGATACTTCTATTATTCACTCATATTTACATTTTTCAATTCATGACATATAGGATAATTAATATGGACAGAATATAATAAATAATGTAGAATAATCTCAAAGAAAATGAACTCAATGTTTAGATCAAAGTGAACCGATTGCAGTATATAATACCAACTATACTATTCCATTGATTTACTGACAATTAAAAAACAGTTATTTAATCAATACGATGCGATCACACTCTGAACATTACTTTTTAAACAAATGCAATGATAATTAAATATTAACAATATAATCGCCATTATTGACACTTTTAAAATGTATCCTATCAATAAAGAATACTGTTTGTATTTCTAATTACTGTAGAATTTGGTATAATTAAAAACCTGTTAACTTCATTGCTCATAACATAACAGATGCAACAGGTATTTGATTCAGTCTTCAAAAATCGATACACGATACATCGCATGCGCATAAATAAACTTTTAAATTGGATATATACACGAAGTATTGCATATCGATTTAAATGTAATCAATATAAAATAGCTAGTACAATACAAGTACAACCAACATACTTTAAATTGATTAAATATTATATTCAATTATGAAAAATACGTTGGTGAAAATACGTCAAAACATCGATATTTTCCAAGAAGTTAACCATATGCCACATCCTGGCTTTAATATATATAATAATTAATTAGATAAACATATTATTACATCACACATTTCGGCAGCCAGCACAGCAGAGACTGGGTGATTGTAGGCAGGTAGTGCTACTCAGCTCAGCTCAACTGAGCCATGTTTACCAGCGTGGGGGGACGCGTGCGTATGAACGGCATCACACTAATAGGCACTAAGCCAGTACTCAGTCATCATATTATGATTATTATACAATAGACAAGCAATAGAGAACCAGAAGTGTAGAGAAGAAAAGAGACAAACAGACAATTAATTGAGTGATTTCAGTTCAAACGCAGTCCGGTATCATGAAGGAACAACATCGGTAGCCAACACAAAATCGGCTCAGGCAGAAGTCATATATCGATTAACGTATTGTATATTCCTGGAATGATATTTAATTAGTCAAAACCATATTTACAAGAGTCTGCGTTTTGCAATTATTCTCACACGTACGACTATTATGTGGACTAGCAGGAATGGAGTTCTGTCAACATGAGCGAAAACAATAGGGCAGTATAAATAAGTGCTACATTAACCGTCTGCGGAACTGAATTCAACAATAGTGGCTAGCTATATGATTAGGTTTACGTAAATTAGAAAACAAGACGGGTGGGTTGCGTGTATTCACGTGTAATACGTTGGAGCACATTATATCCAAAGATTGGTTTCATTTTAACATTCAATAATATTATATTATGTAGAAAGGGTTTTAAAGCTAATCAATAAAAAGCCCTGACAATTAGTATACTTGACTAGATGAAAGTTCAAAATAAACACCAAATATATGGTTCATGAAAACATGTGAAGTGACCAGTCTGAAAATAGGACACTGCAAAGTTGAAAGATAACGAAAAGACGTATGAACAACAGGGGCGGAACCAGAGTTCTTTCAAAGGAGGCACAAAAGCTTATTATGGCAGCCTCATCCGGTTTTTTTTCTTTTCTTCGCTCCATTTTCAAAAGAATCACCCTATGGTTCCGCCTCAGACTAATAAGATTTTTAAAACTAAAACGATGCAACCGATGTGCCTTTACATAACACAGATTCTGACTGGTTATTCTTATTATCAGTGAACGTAAGATACTAAAATTAATTAATTAAATGAGTGAGTGAATCTAAAGATATCTCAAAGTGACAAATTGATACCTACCCAGCCATTCAAGCACCGGAACACACAGTCAAACTAAGTAGCGCTGAATGTAAACAAACAAGTGGTAATACCAGGTGTGCGTGAGTACATAATAAATCAATAACACATATTGAGCTGTTATTGATGAGTGGACATCAATATATATTTCTTTTCGTAGCACCACATCAACCTACTACAGTGTTTAAGGGCCAATTAATGAGCTGAAATTTTAATTGACTCAAGTTTTCTTCAGCGGTGGTACAATTCATTACACAGTTACTATTCAGTTAAAACAAACCAAATAGGCCCTAGATTTAAAAAAGTTAATAGCATTGTTGTAATCATAGGTACCTATTAAAAACGATGGATTAGCGATGATGGTGTCGCAATCTATCTAGTTACATGCTGCAGTGTCAGAAATGTGAAATAAGCTTCGGTATACAGTCCGACAGTAGGGTGGTTACCGGACACATATTATAACAGTTTGTGAAAAAAAAAATTGTTTAGTAGGATATAAAGTGGAAACGTGTAATTTGTCTTCGTCCACCGTGATTATTACTTTGAAAAACAAAGACAAAACTGGACCAGTGTCATCCTTTTCATTCCTGGGTTACACAGCAGTCTGTATTATGACTCTGTAATTTGGGCGAGCAGAACATAAATGTAGCATTTTGAATTTTGTCAAAAAGAGAAGTATAATTAATTCATGGATCAATTTAATGATTAAATTCTAGCAAATAATATAAAATATTTTAATGAATTTATCGGGCATTCACGTAGTTGGATCATTTAAATAACATTGTAAGAATAATATATTTTAAAATCACAGCAAAATTGCATGGCATTACGATTCCTATTATTGTGTAATTTTTATGGAAAAATTTTAAATTTTAAAAATATATAAAAAATATATACACAACAATTAAAAAGAAATCTACTTTTAAAAATGTGTTGACATGTCTTTGTAGAATGTTAAGGATTGTGTCTCTGCAAATACCAGGATTAAATGACGAAGTTTTTATAATCACGTAAATTATCCACAAATAATGAACAATTAATTTTGCAAAAATATTTGCGTCTCTTCTACTGATAGGTTAACGGATAGTTAACATAATTCACGGATAGTTAACAGGGTTCTGATGTCAACCGGAAGGTGAAAATAGGACAAAAAGAACGAAAACTAGTTAATGCTTTAAATTCCAGTTTAGATGGTGACGTTTGCGCATCAAACAAACTACAAAAGTATTTCTGTACTTGAAAATAGCGCAGTTTAATTCCATTTAGACGGTTTTCAGTTTAAAGAATGCAATGTTCATCTAAATGCACACACTTCTGTAATGTTGTTCGACAACCCAAGGGGGCTACACATTTATCAACATTAATTTACTGGATTTTTAAAATGTAAACAAAGCCATGATATGTCACTATTATGATGGATCAGTAGGCTACAAATGTATGGGTTATGCAGCAAGAAACTTTGATTGTGCACAAAGGGCAAAAAATATATACAAAGTTATAGAATTCTACGGGAAAATACAAATATTTATGTAATTATAGCCTAGTTTTATTAAATTAACGATTTTAAATTGATTCATTATATTTTAGTTTAATTAGATTAATTAGTTTTCCGGACCTGAATTTAAAATTTCCAGATTTAAGGAGTCTGTTTCCCAGGTTGTGTGGCTACCCTGTGTCGAAGGTGTACAAATGAATGATGTAATATTATTTATAGTTTTCAGTCGAAATTCATCTCTGGAACCCTCGATCACACACAGCAGCAGTAGCACCCACCTGCTTCAACATATCCATAGTCTCCCACATGCAGCGACGGGAGATGAGCTTGTAGCGGCCCGGGTCCCCCGCCAATCGCTGCCGCCACACACGGGCCACCTCCTCATTCCCGGCCAGATAGGTGGCACTCTTGGCCCGCATATCGGCTGCCCACTTGAGCCCCTCCTCCTCGGCGGTTCGTCGTTCCGCCTCCAGTTCGGCTTCGGACTTCTCGGGGGCCTTCTCAACTGCGGCTGCACCCGCCTCCCCACCTGTTGTGCGGTGGGACAAACCCATGGTACGGAGTAACTAGGGGCAACGGTGACTATCGAGGTGAGCGAGCTTGTGTCGCTTATAACATATTTATGCAACGCTTTCGAATTTTTAGGATACAAATTCTAACAAGGTTCATACAGAACACATTGTCTAACAAAATTGCATGACTTTCCAAGTTTTCAGGAGAACTTTAGATAAAACGCCATAACAATTTAGGACAAAGTATAGATAAATACCGAAATATGCAGGTTTTATATAATATGTTATAAAATGTAACTATACGCAATGGTGAAGTCACTACATAATGGTGACGTTCGGTCGATAAAGCAGCAGCTACTCCACTCTTTACTATTTTCTAAATAACAAAGAATTAAATTCCTAGATTAACTAAAAAACAATAATTATGGTATATTATATTATGTACAACATATTTCCAAGTCAACAATCTTTTCTAACAATGACCTCTCATATATTTAATATGCAGTCTACCTTTGCTTCCTAATACTAGAGATCGATGGGTTCGATTGGGGAGTCGGATTACAGTAAATAAATTTATAAATTAAGCAATAATAATATACACCTTCAACCTACATAACTATAAGATATAAACAGTAGGCCTACTCCGTAAGCGTAAAAATAACAAGAAATGACAATCAATACTTCATCGGAGCCAAAAATAAAGACAGTGTTCTATGGGGGGAAGGGTGCAATATGTGCTCAATAATACTAGACAGAGAAATAAGACCGTTAAATAGTATTTTACTTAAAATACTTTGTTGTTTGCAAACAGATCTCTCGTATAGTGCAGCTAATTCAAAAGCATATATACCCTGGGAATAATCGATAACAGTGTACAAAGCTAAACGTGCATGCACAAACTAATAGGGAATTATTAGATATTTAGTAGCTTATTATTATAATTTAGTATCTGTTTAGAATATAATTAATATATTGATTGATATCGATTTTTCAAAGCAATTCAATGTTGCCCTCTTTATTTAGTATTAAGTATGCTTCAATTATTAAATAATATACAACGATTAACAAAAAACTATGGCAGCAAACTATCCCCAGGCCAGACGCACAACACACCTTTATCGCCGCTAGAAGACTCGCCGCGTCGTCTATGACGACTCATCCAGGGCCGCCTCGGCTTGTCAGACACGTTCCCCTTGAGCTTGCGCTCCACCCCGGAGAGAAAAAGGATGATCTTGCCGGAGAGGACGCGCTGGTGCAGGGGTAGGTAGACCCGCTTCATCTCGGAGAGGGAGAACCACCACAGTGTCTGGATCTTCTTGCCGGATCGATAGTCGTCCTTGGCGAGACCTGGGAGGGTAAACAAAATTGAGGGAGAAATAGAGGGAGAAAATAAGTGAGGAGATAAAAACAAAAAAGGGTGGAATAAAAGGTCGCAAAGGGATAAGGAGAAAAATAATTTTATAGTCACTTTCAACAAACAATTGCCTAAATTTCGTTAGCAGATTTTTGTACTCTGAATTTTATATTTGTATAACCTAAATTATATTTATAAGTTTTGAACTAATGAATAAATTTACTCATATTTGAAAGAATTAGTTAAAAAAATAGTAAAACAACTCATCAACAACGGCAAGTGAATTATAGGCCTCCGTCCAAGTTACTAAAAATTTGATTAAAATAACTGAAACCTATGTAAATACTATAATATAATCTATAATAAATTTAGATAGATAAAAAACGCGTATAACTATTAAAAATGCATAATTTCGGCTTCGCCATCTGTCGAGCTTTCCTCATAGCAGTAATTCAGAAAGATAGAAATAGTCACAATATTTTTAAGAAATTCTTCCATAACACATACTAAACAATTTTAACTGTTAAACCAAACAAAATCTGGTTAAGTACTTCAAAGCATATTTAAATATATTCTAATTATTTAATAAATGAATTATAATTAGTAACTTTTATAGGTAATATTTACAAAATGTATTAAAATCTATATCAAGGAGCAGTTTTCGTATCTATAGTAGCCTGAACCCTGTTAAGATACACCAATTTGTATAACGACAGCAAACACCATGTATCAAAGTAACGAAAACCCACCTTCGGCCAGAATACACGCCGGCACATAATGAACAGGTAGAATGAACATCGCATAACTCTGAACAAACAGCAGCCGCGTGCTCTTGAGGTGCTCGGCCAGAACCTCGGCCGATCCCGCCAGATCAGCTGGCAACAGGAGGTCAAGCCCGTTGTACACCTCCTCCATGAACTCCCGGGCGGCCACCAGATGGATGTTCTCATTGTCCTCCGGTTTCATCGCGCCACCGAAGTCGGTAAAGCCATAGTTCTTCATGGAGTCCGGCTTACTCTCGGTGATCTCGTGTTGGACGAGAATGTGAAGCTCGTTGTTGTACAGTGCCACCGGGAGCACCCCAGCTCCGGTCCTCGAGCGGCGGGGGTGGCTCCGACGATCGCCCTTCTCGTGCACGTCCTCTGCCGGGTGGAGGTCGGCCTCGATCTTGATCTTTATTTGGTTGTCGTTGTCAGCCATGATGGTTACAACTAGTTCTTGTATAATATACACTGGAATAGAAAAATCAGGATTTGAGAGTTCAGGCTTCTGGATATCATGTGAGTGAAATTTATATTTGTAAAAGAAATAAGGATAAAGCTAAACAAAAAGATTTATTATTAAATGTATGTACAGTAATACTTATATCAATAAACAGTTGTTAAACATTAAATAAACACCTCAAACTAATGAGGTTTTAAGTAAAACTTGTAAAGATTTGATTTTACATGATAAAATGACCTTTGGCATATCTAGATGTGATAAACCTCGTGGTGTATGAATTAATTTCAGAATATAGAATCCAAACAAGCCTGTTAAATATTAGTAACGCTAAAAGTTTTAAAACTTCATTTAATTAAAGTAACAACACCTCATATTGATTTACAAATGACAGCAAAATGGTAGATGGGTACGGAATTCCCCCATGGATAGGGTAAAATCAAGTTCTAAAAAATATATGGTTACTATCATATAGAATAGAATATAATAGACATGTAGACTGGCAATAAGTGGAATTAGCATAACTGACTACAATTGAATCAGAGTTTCAAATTGTCAGCAAAGCCAGATAAAATAAATAATTTTCAACAGTCTATGCTGTATACTGTGGTGAGTGAGGGATATACTATCAGGTTAGTGAAAATCAGATTGTTTGACTGCAAATTACTATATATTATTTTAATTTAGATAATGTCATTTAGTTTACAATGAGCACAACATAAAATAACAACTGGATATACAATTTCATCAGAGCATAAAATCTAGTAAATTATACAACAATAACAACCAACTCTGTATATATGTTGTAGATTATGTACACTGTATGAACAATCAAATTTATAGAGGTATGTATGCAGTAAATGACATAAGCAGGATGGTGTAACACATGTGCATAAACAAATAATAGGTTTCTAATTCAATTTTCATCAAATCCTTCAACAAGAAGTAAATTTTCTTGCTATTGATACTGGTTTTTACTTTGAAACATTTGTTATGAAGCTCTTATAACAGATTTGTGCTATCATACCAGGCTTTTGAACAGCTATAAGAAATGTGGCACTGGCTTCCTGCAACAAAGAATTTGAAGAACTCATCTGTCCGATCAATTATTAATATTATTTTTGCAAGTTAACTTGCTACAAATGTCAGCATTGTTTAAACTTATATAACTTTTTATTTCTCATATTCAATAACTAGTCCTATATTTTTGGTATTTCTGAATGAAAGCATCATTAGTTTAGTGATGAGAATGGATGCAGTCTTCACCAGTAGAGGTAATGACATTAACTGATTGAACACCAATTAAGGTGGACTTAGACAACGAGCAAACAACACGGTCACATACTGCTTGTTCTGACAAGAGCCTCATTCAGGATTAGCTTCGTCGTGACAAGACCATACAGCAGTTAGTAAATTTTGTTGAAGGAGCAAATTAAGCAGCATTTTTCAGAAATGAAATTGTTAACCATATTAAAAAGATCTAAGTGAAGTCTTCTGCAGACATATCCACAAAAATTGCTCTATAGAAAAAAGTGGTATCCACTATCATTCTTAAGCAAACTTAATTGTTAAATTCTCAAGCAAACTTTATAGGTGTCTAAATAGCTTTTTTTGTACTTTAACCAATCACAAGAGAGTTGATGTTAATATTATAGCACTAAATTCTCTATACCTCTACAAGTTATTTAATAACAAGGTTGCCCCACTTTTTCAAAATAAAATTTCCCAGTTCCCATTTTTTTCCCAGCTTGAAGAATGCATTATACCACACCATACATGATTGATATATTATAAAGAAAACACACACAATTTTGATTAAAGCAAATTAAAGTGAATGTGGGCAAAAAAAGCACTATATAAAGTGAATACAAGCACAAATTGTGCAGACAATAATAATACACTATTTAACAGCATTGAGAGTTTTTTCTCATGATTGGTAAGCATATAATATAGCATGGTGCCTGCGCTTTTCAGCTAAATATTTTGAAGAATTTATATCAAAATTTACTGACCAAAAAATTTATTAAATGACTAAGATAATGACTTTTATTAGAAAATTATCACTAATTAAT
>JAUZND010001219.1:0-13634 GCA_034780555.1 Coelogynopora nodosa | reverse complement strand
GAATTTGACCGTGGGGGATTTTGACTGAAGCTATTTATACGATCTTTTGACCGTGGGGAATTTTGACCGGACCCCAATTTATCACCTATACAAATATGTCAACCTTGAGTGCAGCTTATAAAAATACAAAAATAGTTTCATAACGTCATAACGGTGTTCCAATAGTCTATTTCGTTGCTAGTTAGTAGGCACCTTTATATGAAGTTAGAATTAATATTTCATAAATTCTTAGAGCACAAATAACTCAAATTGAAAAGATTACTTATTTTTTGTAAAACAAAGAGTCCAAATTTGCTAATGAATTTACATTACTAACTTACACAAGTTGCCATTAAAGCCAGTACGGATAAACCGGAGTTAGGATTAGAGGATTCCATTTTACATTATAAGATGAGGGAAAAATTATGTTACTTAACTAAGTAATTTTCCGTAATAGCCCAAAGTCTAGATTAAATTTCTGACAAAACACTTTTTATTGACAATATTTTAGTAAAATATATACGTTGATTATTGTAATATTAAAATTATTACGTACCAATAAAATTATATTGTGAATATATATATGAAAAATATATACATTTAAATTAAGCCTAAAATGTCAATTTTTTTAAACCGACGAGGTTATAATATGATAACTGCAGAAAAAATTAACAAAACACAAAAAAAGTTTTTTGGTATAGGTCACGTGACCAATATTTCTAAATCTGGACTGAAAAAACTCGATATTTCGCTCACGATTTAAATTTTAACGTGTCTAACAACTGTATACACAATAAGCATGTTTGTTCAAATAATATTCCCAAAATCACTGAAACAATTTATAGGTCTAGCTAAAATAATGAAAACAAACAAAGAAGTCCATAAGTATAACGGCTAAACTAAATTAGAAGAAAATACACCAGTTTTAATTAATGTTTATTAATCAATTTGAGTATATTTGTACAGAAGTTACATTTTTACCTCTTTTCTAAGAAATGATAATGCTGCATTATGTCATCAAATATAATATGAATCAAAAATTAAATAAACAATGTGCATATGCAGAAATATTTTCAAATTATATTGATAAAACACGCATACTCATGACCACTATATAAAGATAGAAAGACTTAACGATGTATTTTGTGATGATGCTAGAATATAACCATGAAGAAAATAAAGAGGTACGCCAAATAACATCGTAGATAAATCACCACTGTTTTTGTTTCCGTTCAAAACATGACTTGAGCTCTGAAGTGCTTCTGAAATTTATTCGCCTTGACGCCAAGTCTCATGAAAGACTTGCTCTTCTGCCGCTGAACGTAGGCCATGTCTGTAGTCGTCTTGGCCTGCGCCTGAACTGATCCATTCCACCCCAGCGCGCGGTACTGCGAGGCAAGACGGGTGGCCTTCGTCTGTCGATTGGCCGATAAGTGAAGTGCCACTTGCCTACCGGGTGGCAGGGACTGTTTGAAGTAGCGCCAGAGGGCACGATGACCGAGTACCGCTCCTGAGGGGAGCCGGAGTTCGAATGTTTCGCCGTCTATGTCGGTCGTGTCAACTACATCATCTGAAGAATGCTGAGACAGAGGAAGGTTAAAATTTGTCAGGAAGTTTTCAAACACTGGCTTTTTGCCCTTTTCACGATCTTTTCAACACAGAAGTCACAACAAAGATTGAGTACTTTATTAAAGTGAATATAATACTAGTAACAGAAACATTACTACAATATAATTAAAGTTGAATTAACAAAATAGTATTACAAATCACTACATTCAAATAAGGAGGAAAGGAATGTTTCAGTTACATTACTGAACATTTCATAAATGTACTAAAAAATTGTAATAATAATAATATCCTTGTTGTTCTAAGAACAATATGTTACATATGTTCTTTATATGTTTATATATGTTCTATATGTTACAAAATTTATTTTGGTTTTGTTTTTTGTTATATGTAAAACTAAATAGCTCAAGGAATAGTATGTATGCATCGCATCGAAGAAAAATGCACAGAATATATGTTATTTCAAATATACGTATTTAAAAATAAGTATGACATTAAATGAGTTCTTATTTTATTTTAGTATATATAATTAAATAATTTGTAAACATTCATATTATGACATATATATATATGTCAGTCTAGAAAAAATAGTGTTTCTAACACCAATTCAAAAATGTATATACTTATAATAAATGCGCCGTCTTTGAAACGCCTGACACAATATGTTATGCTTCGTAGATACTAAATCAGTGTCCGGAGTGAGCTAACTGCTCAAATACACGTTTATAATATTCATAAGTATAACCTTAAAATAAGGATAATTCAATTATTATGACCAACTTAACCTTAGTTAGTCCTAAGCTTATTTCAATCATGATTAAGTATCTGAATTTAAATATAAATACAACATCTACTATTTAATTCAGCATATTTCGTTGATGTATTCCTAATAAAGACAAAATATCAACACTTATTAATGAATTAAATTATTAAAATTTTAATGATATTTAATGTAATTTTAATCAATAAAATAATAATAATTAAGAAAAATATAAAATGTAGTGCCCTGATAAAAATAAACGAAGCTATATACTGAATGATAGATATTTTCACTGACACAATTTTAGTTTTAAAAATAGTCCTATAAAATTTTATATAGTTGTATTAATTTACAGCTGTAACTTTTTTCTTTATTTTTTCGATCACATTTTAATTAACACTGTGAAGTGTAAAAAATAATCCTTGCCAATCAAATTATTTCACCAAAAAATTGATCAAAATTGATAAAAGAGTTATACTTATAATATGTAATGCGATTAAATTTAATGAATGCTTGTGTAACCAAATAAAGTTTATGTAATTAGACAAGTTCAAGTAAGACCAAATTAAATTGTGTTTTATGGCAGACTGAATTTTGCCATATACTGGTTTTGGCTTGGCAGTAGAATTGATATATTATTAGGAATGATCTCATCTGCAATGTGCTTCTATCATATTGCAATTAGTGGCTTCTATTGCTGTCCAAATAATTTGGAAATCAGATTTTTTTCTTTTTCTATTATTGATACTCTCTATATGATACCTATTCATAGAATACAAAAATGTAAATAGTTTTTAATGCCCAATTATCATATTTTGAAATTAAGTACATATTCTGATTAAAACAAAGTTATAACCCATCAAATAATTAATAGTAATTATAATTACTGTCCCCTTACCGCATCAGCATCTGGATAACTGCTAGAGAAGTCGTAAAAGTCAGCAAATTCAAGGGCAGACTCACCATCACAAAATAGCTTGGAATGACCCTTGTCACCCATGTGTTGTTGGACAGAACGAGTAGAGGCAAATTCACGCTGACACCACAAACACACATTTCCAACACCAACCTTTTCATCCAAATATGTAATGAGACCCTCGAGATTTTCTAAGTAATCTACTTCAGGAAGAAAAAACGAGTGCATCTTTGCCATATGTGAGATGTTTACTTCCAGTGATTTTGAAATTGTGGAGCAGAATAGGCATTCCTCCAAACCTAATGGATCAGAATCACACCACTCTTCTTCTTCTCCATCATCTTCTTCTGTTTCCATATTGTTATCTGAAGATGGAATTGGTTTCGCTTCTTTATCAGATTCTGTGTTTGATGATGAACTTAAGTGTCGTGATCTACTTTCATCTGTGAGCTGTTTTAAATGTGTCTTGGATTGGAGGTGTTGTTCAAATGCATTCTGCTTACTAAACTTCTTCTTGCACGAAAAACAGTGAAGCTTTACCTAAAATGGAATTATGAGCATTATTAAATATTTAACAAATTTTAAAAAAATATTACACACATTAATATGACATGATTTATTAATGTAATATTTACATAATAATAGATTTAATGGAAACTTAGCCTAGATTTAAAATTGACTTTTACTATACTATAGTGTTATTTTGTAATATTTTTTTAGGTATAACATTTTCTAGACTAAATTTCAATGAATTAGGCCTTGGGGCTTTCTGATTAATACAACACAAAAGAAATTACAAATTATGAATAGGCTCATTATTGTTTCCATTGCTAATACTGGTTGAATATATACAAAAAAATTTCTAATATTTCACAAGCTTTTGACATTTTTATGTTATACTTTCGAAATTATTTAGTGAATTTAAAATATTTTACAGTGGATGCATATATTTGTAGCTAACTGTGCTGAATGACAATTTGGAAGAAATAGACCTAGACTTAAAACAAACAATAATATAATAACACCATAAATAAAGTTATAAAAATATTACATTTGAAACTAGGAGAATAAAATTGTACAACATATGCCAAAATAATTACAAATAAGTACATTAAAATATAAATATATATATTGAAATGATAAACACATAAGCTTTCATAAAAGTATGTCTAGCTGTTTATGAAAAATATTGTACAGTAGATTATATGAGCATAGAAAGTAATAGAAATTGTTTGACAAAGGATACCACGTTTCAAATAAAATCTGGACAATCTCTATTTGATCATGACATGATGTATGACAATCATGTTAAATATTTACTGATAAAGTGATTAAATGTCTTTGATAATGACTGTAATACTTTTAAAGAATCTACTAGTCTGGTATTATATCCAACATTATATAAAATACTAACACATTGCACTCAATTTTATTATTTCATTTATTGTAGTATCTATCTTAGTTACAAATTATTTGGTGTCATTGTTACTTCTAATGGATCATGTGAAATGTCAAACCACACCTTACATATTTTGAATAGGAGTAGTAATATGTTTTAATAACACTTGACAGTTCATAAACTTTGGACCTTTTTAGCTTTCAATGTATCACTGTGGGAATTGGAAATGATGTTTTATAAACACTCCACTGTGTCTGTGTACCTCTATTGAACAGTTGGCATTAGCCATAATATCCTATAATTAGGATAATAGCATATATGGATATATTGAGACATGATGATGGCAAGAAGATTAAAAAAAATTATATGAACATATTCTACTGCAGTTGTTATAACATCTAACATATTGTTTACTGTTTTAGACTACCTCTAGAATACTAAATATTGATATATATTTTTGTGTATGTTTATAATGTTAAAATATTATTACTAGTATTCAATAAATCAAAAACAATAAATAATGTCATCCCTAGTACCTAAGTACCCTTTTCTAGTGTTGCCAGCACTCAAAATGGAAAAAAATCACATTGGAAGAAAAAAATAGCACCTTATTAACCTTGTATAACCTGGCGTATTTTAATAGTAACATGTATATAATTTTTAATTTCAGCACCGATTTTTTAAAAACTGATAAAACTGTTTGAAAAACATGTATAATTATGTATATTAATAAATGAATGCATAACAAGAATTTGCATAAAATTAACATGAGTAGTATATGACTTGCACCTCTAACCCCCCCCCCCCCCAAAAAATATCATAATGCATCGGCCTGGCGCACCCCCACCCAAAAAAAAGAGTTTTCTTTAGAAATTGTCTTAATACAGAAGCTATCGTATCGCAGCTAAAATTCATTCCACTTCCAATTATTGCCGTAAACGGTCATATTCGCGCACTATCATTTAAACTTGCTAAGTCACTATATTAATTTATCATTATCTGATATCGAAACTTTTCATTTACACTGCTGTCACACGAGATGGGTCAAGCTTGGTCAAGTTGTCAAAACTGGTACAGACAAGGCCAATAATACCCTTCATTATTGTCAGTCGATCCCGGACTGCTGAAGGAAATTCACAAGAATACATTTTATTATCTTTACTGTTGAATCAGCAAGATGACAGTATTGTCTAAAATTATTATTGAAATGTGTGAGCCACACTTTACAACATGCTAAATTATTTGTGCAAAACGACTAATTAAAATATAACAATTAATTTATTATTCAAATTGTACGTTTTGTATAACCAAATAGTATCACAAAAGGACATTCTAGGAATAAAGCACTGCTGGCTTTGCCTCTCTGTATAGTATTTGATAAATATTGAATAGCACACTATATTTGTAGTCCTTATTGCCATGGTTACCACAGAACAGGTTCATTGCCCGAATCATGAGTTGGTATGACCATGATCCAAACTGAAATGGAGTTGGTATCTTCTTACCGAGCCAATTTCAACCACGCATTCTGTCCATCTTCCAAGAAAGTGGGTCTCACTTTGTAACCATTGCCCTTGTCGGAGAGTTCAAGCAGACCTTGTTCAACCCTGGATTCGAAAAATTTAATTGCCTGGAAAGCGCTCAGTCATCATCCTTCTCAATCGGTAGGACACCATGTTCCCGAGTATATGTGTACTTGTGAATTTTCTTCAGCAGTCCGGATCGATTGACAATAATGATGGGTATTATTGGGCTTGTCCGTACCAGTCTTGATTGACAACTTTACCAAGCTTGACCCATGGCATCTTGTGTGACATCAGCAGTGTTAATGAAAAGTTTCACCGATAGTGCACGAATACAACCATTTATGGCAATAATTGGAAGTGGAATGAATTTTAGCTGCAACAGCTTCTCTATTAAGATTATTAATGAGGAAAAAACAATTGGGGGGGGAGGTGCGCCAGGCTGATGTGTCATAATCAATTTTTGTGTGGTGGGTGGGGGGTTAGAGGTGCCTCTTGAACATATTTTTCATTATAGAATGAAAAATAATGCTTTGAAGTTTTAAATATATGAATTTTAAGAAATATATGATTGAAAGACACATTTATCTAAAATTTTGTTAGTGTAAAATATGCAGTATAGATAAAAAAAGCTAAAACATATTTTGGATATAACATTAAAAAAAAATTGCAGACAATTGTAAAAAAATCTCAAAATCACAGAAAACAGCAAAAAATTGCAATGCAATTAAAATCGCAGCTACTGACAACACTGCACTTGCTTATTGGACCAGTGACCACGATGTACCATGGCCTTCAGAAAATTTGGCCTGATGGAGCTGAGGAGTGGCCGGCAGTGTGGTCTGCAGGAGCAGGAGCGCCATGGTGGTGTATTCAACGGCAATGCGTGCATGACATTGCTGCATCATGTGGAGAAACTGCAAGAATTACAGTGCCTGGTGAAATATGTAAAAGCTTTTGCAAAGTTCAGCGATGTCATTAAGGCCTGTTATGGCAAAGAGTACCTGGAAGACTCACCGATCCTCATCAGCGAGATTGGCGATCTCTTCAAGAATCTGCTTTGGTGATAACACCAAAGGTGCATGCCATGCTGGTGCACATTGTAGAGTTCTGCTCAGACTACCAGACAGGCCTAAGGCTGTGGTCAGAGCAAGCCTCAGAGGCGGTGCACTTCGACTTTGAAGCTTCTTCCTGGAAACGCTATAAGGTGGCTGACTGCAACCAGAGATACAGTCAGCAGCTGCTGTGTGCTGTTCAAGACTATGCAGCCAAGCATCTTTAATAAAAACGCTCTCTTCGACTTTTAGTACTTATACATTCCTGACATGTGTCTATTTTTTTACTTTTCAATCTGATAAAAAATAATGAAATTTGTTATACTCATTATTCACCTGGACTTATTATACAACCCGGTAAGTAATAACAAACTTATTATGTATAATAAATAACTCTATGGTACAAATATATTGATTTATTGGATGGAAAACCAAACTGAACTATGTATTTCTTTCCTTATATACATATTTTGTCTACTTCCACTTTTTAAAAATGTCAATCAACAAAAAATCAATATTTCAGAAAAAATCAATAAATCTGAAAACAAAAATTATTGATTTCTCGAGAACTACACTATACATTTTTTCTTTTATATGTCATAGGACACTACCCTGACTTAAATGTCACATACATTGTAGACTTCCACTTTTAAAAAATGTCAATTGACATAAAATCAATATTTCAGAAAAAATCAATAAATCTGAAAACAAAAATCATTGATTTCTCGAAAACAACACCATGGATTTTTTTATTTTTTCTTTTGTATGTCTTAGGACGCTACCCTGAGTTGAATGTCGCATACATTGTTGACTTACACTTTTGATCAATTTAAAATTATTCAGATGAGGTGTGTGTGTGGACCATCCACATCTGCACCCTAAAGACTGTTTTAGAAACTATCACACAAAATAATATTTAATAATATAACATTCACATTTGCATCATAAAGACTGTTTTAGAAACTATCACACAAAATAATATGTAACATTATCGAATACCATGTAATAATATATGTATTTGCAGTGAAATATATTTAAAATCATTTGGACTATTTTTGATCTTAATTGATCTTAATTCCGTCAAAACCTAATTTTAAATTTCGTAGTGAAAGAGTTAAACATAAATTTAAGTTATAGTTACTTTTATTTTTGAATCATGGTATCTAAATGTCAGCAAATTTCAGGATTTCTGGTAATTTTATAAAAAAATTATAGGGTATTTTACTACAGTTAAGAGGGTTATTGAAGACATTTTCCTGAAATTTCATTATTGGTTGATAAATACCCGGACAAATAGAAATAATAGAATAAAAAAATACATACCAGATATCCCTTAGAGCATTTTTTAAAAAAAATTCCTTTTTTTATAAAGTAGTCAAAAATTGGAAGGAAAAATCTAACAATTTTATTCACCCTGGCCTCTTTAAGAATGGGTATATAAGAACTTTGTTGAAGAAATAACCAAATGCAACAATCCATCTCTTAACTTGGATTACTTTTCAATGTAGTCTACATTTAAGACTATTGTTTTGTGTCTGCCTTTTTTGTACTGGGTATGACTTCAAACTGCAAAGATGTTACACATTACTCTTGAAACTGTCCTCTGGCTAAGATTACCTCCCTCCTGATAAATATGGTTCTTCTGTTGTTATATACATGGTTGCTTATGCGATAGCAACTCTTTCCAATACCTTGCTGGGTATGCCTATTTGGTCAAAACCTTTGTCCAAATCTTTGATTTCAAGTGACTAATTTCTGATGTTGTAGGTCTCTTTCATATGCTTTTAACGGGATTCTCACAAACCATCAAAACCCCAAGAAAATAGAAATTCGTTTTCCCGTTTGGGAAAACACTGAGAAAATAAAACTTTATTAAAAAATCCTGTAAACAATTGGAAAATTCATTTTTGCGAGTAAATCATTTTGTTGCTGAACTTACCTCACAGGTAGATTCTTAATGTTTGAGGGCTGAAAAAAATTCGGATTTGTTCTCACACTGAGTATGCATTCAGAAACTCAGCAAAGACCAAAGCCGAGAAAAAATGCATATTTTACATTCTTATTGGTTTTTCAGGCTAAAAGACCATTCTTGTAATTCTCCTAAAATATGCAATAAAAAAACTACCCTTCCCCCCCTTCATTGAGACTTTATAGAAATTTTAGAAGAAATTTGTCACTTCATGGCTTTATAGATTACTCACTATGCTAGCAACCATCATTTTCCAGGTTTTCAATTTCTTCTAAATCACATGCCTGAAAATTGCTTATACACTAAACCAGATGCCCTCATTGCATCTCTTCATTCATAATTATAATTTGTGTATCAATATAATTATAAGACACCATCCAGTTTTATCCCATTTGTGATGCTATGAAAATTTAGGCATAATAAATATATGTATAGTATATTTTCACATTATAAGTAATTTAAGTGCCAATATAATTGTTTTACTTTTATCTTAATTATCTGGGAAAACATCTGGGAAATCACTTTAAAAATTATTTTAGAAAAACTGGGAACCCTGTTATAAGCATATAAAACCAAATATATATTTAAAAATTGTGAATGTGGGTGATTTTAAAAATTTATATATTAGGTCTATACATGTAATTTATATGGTTTACTTATTTAATCTGTATTATTTACTTTGTTAAAAACTTTACATAGTTTGCTTATTGTATGTTTATACCAAATATTTTCATATCACAATACTCTATTAATTTGGTTTTATTTAATTAAGTACTGTTTTTATAAAGTATTAATAATGCCCAAGTGCCAGCCATCATTAAATCTAAGTAAGTTATAAAATTTATATTGCGCCACTATTTGTCAAAGTTTTATATATTAGCATTCTATGGGATTTAATTTTTTAGTCTGAAACATTTATTTTTCCTTCGTGGGATTTTATTATTTAAGCTTACTGTTTTATTGAGATATTGTTTTAAATGTGAATCTGTTTTCATTTAATCAGTATATTTTGTAGGTGTATTTTATTTCATTTGATCTATATGGAAGTTATAAATTTGACCTAACTTTCTACATTTGTCCCTTCAATTTTATTTACAGGTTTGTCCTCCTTAGATCAAGATATCAAAGAATCAGGAAATGATGTTACACTTTTACGCGACTCTCTAAAAAGGAAATCTGCTGTGAGTAATTAATGGCTGGAAAATGTATAAAAGTTTTGACATTTATTATTTGATTGAACAGATCGTACCTTTAAAACATTTCATAGTATCAAACTTTAATCAAGGTGGCAATTTGTTTATTTTTAGATAATATAATTCGTATTGAAATTAATGCAACTCATAGTTAAATTATTACCAATTTAAATGTGTTTTTCAATTCGATTCTACTTGATTAGGATTTGAGTGTAATTGACTCCGGTCGTGTAATTACCTAATTTACTAACAGGTTACCCGGCACGCGGTAAGTACTCCACTGCTGTAACCTGTCCGTCTTCGTTATATTTAACTGTGGAGAAAGATTTCTTTCATGGCTACAAATAAACAATTATAAATTGCATTTGTCTTAACGGTAAAACAGGTAATCTGCTCTAATACTTAACTATATTTTGCCATTGCTTTGCGACGGTGCATGTGATTACTATTAGTGAACTACATTGTGTTACAGAGTTTTGCTGAGCAGTTCGTGTTAAATTGATTACCACGTTTTAGTTTAACCCTAGGTATGCATTATGCTGTTTCAATTTATCAAGTAAAAATTCTAACATATAACACACGAATTCAGTAATGTTTGTCTAGATAATCAAATTTACAAAACTGTGTGTGTGTATGTTTTGTGAATTGTGGTCTTTATATACAAAATATTATGATAAATTAACCGATGTCAGAAATATGTAACTATTACATTGCCTATAAATATCGGTTATTGATTATATATAATATTTTTGTGTCCGTTATTGGATTTTGAGATTATTCAAAATTCAGAATTTGTCTTGAAATAGGCTCATTGTTTTTTTGAGATTATTTTATCCAAGATTAAGTTCAATTTTAAAACTATGGAATTTGGTATAATATCATATTCAAATGTTATAGTTATTATAATTTTATTTTCAAAACTGATTTGTCTCAATTCTAAATTTTATTGCATTTCTATTGTTCAACTGAAAACAAAGAAGTTTATTACAAAAAAATTATTGTGACATTTAATTAGATTTATTTATAACTATTTTCATGGAAATTTGAAGTATATTATAATTGATCTTATTTACATTATAATTTTATTATATACAATTGTTTATAAATTGCATTGGTAAATCCGAATTGACCCGATATTGATTTAGTCGAGTAAATTATTAATTAATATTTTTTTTAGTAATTTCTACACAATTTTATAGTAAAAAATAATTTTATTTTTAGTTCAATCCAAAGTTTTATATTTATTCCAAACATAATTTTAAAAGTAGCCTTTAAGATATGTTCAAGATTCGACCGAAATGAAATCTGATAGTGAACTTTTGAAATAATCATGGTATTATGTTCTTATTACGTTATTTACAGTTATTACACAAGACAGTTGATAGCGATAAGATGAGACGATTACTCGAGATAATCGTTCCGAGAACTTATTGTTTTACATTAACATAATTAATATTTTCTTGTAAATGACAAAATTAAGATTCATACCAAATTTTAAAAAATATGAACACTCATCTTGAATAATAAAACATTGCAACAATTATAAGATGTCAATAACATGACTAATGAGATCTTACTATTTTTGAGAAAGCACTATATTCCCATGTGAATAATACGAACTTTGGAATAGATCCAGACTGTGATATGAGTTTAGTAGATACCTTTTATCCAGTCCCAGATAATAGTCCCTGGTAACAGCATCCTAGGGTTGATCCACCCACTCAGATCTCCACCAAAAGCAGCGGTGACTCGATCAAAGGGGGGGTGGTGGTGCAGTCCCCTTCAACAGAACAGCTTGCCATCCTTCCCGTGGGTAGTCAGGAACAGGAGTCCCCCCGCTCTCCCCCTGCTGAGGCTGTTGACAAGGCCAAGGAGACTGCTGGTATAACCAATATAGTCCCGCCGCCGCCACCACTGCCCGCCACTACCGGCACCAAGGCAGGGGGACGAGGAGGCTCGTCTAGGTAGGGCGGAAACATTTTGAAAAGTTATACATTGCTGTAGATACATTATTATATATATGCAGGGTTGTCAGACGTTTGGGTTTGGTGAATTTTTTATTAGTTTTTTAAAAATGCGATAATATATTGAGGTGATATCCACCTACCCTGACCTTCATAAAAGATATTCAAAAGTTACAAATATTTTTTTCAAAACAGTAATACATACCAAATTTTAAAAATAATTTACTACATAATAAATCAGATGTTTAATACATTATATGCATTCTTAACCTTAAACACCAAAATATACTCCATGAATAGCCAAATATAACCTTTTACGTTCGTTTAAAATAAAAAACGTCATTCACCTTAGCTTTCTAAATAGCTCCTATTTAATATCAGGGACAAACTAATATACAATGTATAAAGTATATAATGTATACTGTAAAAGATGAGGTAGAATACATCAAATCAATTATTGTGCTTAATCAATAATGCTATTACAATTTATTAAAAACGCTGATTTTATAATTAACTCAGGATAAGTAGAGGATTCTGTTGTGATTAATTAATATATTCGGTAAATATAAGTTATTGTTAAAATGTCTGTTTATTTCAATTAAATTTCCATATTCCTCCCTGGAATAAGCTAAATAAGTTAACAAATTTGAATTTAATGTCTGCATCTGAAACTTTTTTCCTATCTCCAGGAAGTCATGGTGGACACTTCTATGCTGCGGGTGTCGGTGGAACCAGTGTCGGGGCCGAGGAGGCCAGCTAGAAATCGGGTCAGGCAAAAACTCCGGTCTTTCTGCCGGCTCTGACATCAATGGCATGCTGGTGAGTCATAGTTCGCTGGCCATTCTATCTCAATCGATCGATAATTATTGTCGTTTTATGAATCAATAATCAAACGCTATTATATTAATCGATTTCATTACATATTGCCTCATTATAATGATTAATTTTTTACATATATTTTTATCGAGCTAGTAGGTGCATTTTAATTACTAGTTTAATATAATATCGGGATTCAAGATATATAACACAGTAAGAATTTTGCAAAGCTAAAGTACAGATAATATGATACTGGTATCAATTTTTTTATTTTTTTTATTAACGTGCGTGAATACTATTAAATCATGTTATCCTAGATGACTCGATAAAAGTTACTGAATTATCCCCAGCTGGAATGAGCATTTATCGTAAATATGCTCTGTAATAATTTGGATTTTTCTATATACTGAGCGACACTACACCTTTTTAACTTCAATTTAAAACAAGTCAAGTTCAATTTAAAACAAATCAATTTCTATTTAAAACAAATCAAT
>JAUZND010001218.1:0-13634 GCA_034780555.1 Coelogynopora nodosa | reverse complement strand
AGGGGAAGACCAAGAATGCGGTGGCTAACCGAAATTACCTCAGAAACGGGCCTAAACATGAGGCAGCTTATAGACAGAGCCATGGACAGAAGAGCGTGGAGAGCGATGACATGGAATGTCACCAGAATTCGTCAGCGAATTGATGGTACAAGGTGACAAGGTGATACATCCAGCAGATGTAGAAATTGATCTGTATGAATCAAAACTGACATCTCAGACACAGACTTACCAAAACTGTACTATTAGCATCAAATAACGGGACTAATGAACCATAAGAGATACCCTTTCTTCTAAGTATAATATTGTTTTCCAATCTAAAATGCTCAATGCGTTAGTTTTTTTATCGCGATCTTTATACTCTACAATAATTGGTAATCAGCTGTTCACCTACTCATTAATATTATTGTGTTAATATGGTTATCTTTTGTTGCATTATGGAAGGTGGGCACATTTTAGTAGTAAATACGTTTATACAAAATAGATATCTGTATTGATTACATAATAATGTTTAATAAAAACATATGCAGTTAATATATAATTTTCACGATGAAAGATTGTATGACATTAACTGTACAGTACAGATCAAATGCTCAGAAAGGGCGATATACTATTATTATAAAAATCAATTACTTTTATCCCGAGTTGTGGAATAAACTTTTCTGAAAGTAACGATTGCCCCCTATTTATTTAGATGTAAGCATTTATACAATTCGTTAATTAAAAGGAAAGTATTCACTATAGAGTCACTATTTAATAAATTATTGATTGAAAAGCTGAGTCATGAAAATTAGTCTAAAAACGTTTAATTAAAAAATATCATTTGTCAAAAAAAAAATTAGTAAATGTTATCAATAGTTAAAAATACCCACATAATAAAAATGTTTACTGTAATTTACTAAAACAATTTTATTATAATACTTTCACTGTGTCTACAATTTAGTTTTAGAGAATAACATTACAGTAAAAATATATTCATTTTATGATAATCAGTAATTTATTACATAATTAATTTAAAAAAATTATAATTGGAAACCACAAACATACATAATATTGCAATATTTAAAAATAAATATTTGCAAAGTTTTTTAATAATTGCAAAATAACCGAGCTTATAAAATAAATATACTTACGGTAGTTATAATCAAAAGTAAGTAATTAGTAATTAACAAATATCGCATTATAAAATACTAAATTTAATGTTAAATGTAATCTAATAAAGCAGATCTTATATTTAAACAGAACAAGAATAATCATTTGTTTCAGGAGAAGCATTCTTCAGGGCAGAAATATTTTGTGGTTGAGGCGCTGTTATTTTGAGTGAGTTTTTCGGAAATAGATTGACATTGGTATTGCGAAAATCAGTGCCACAATATTTTTCTTTAAATGTGGTAAACAGATTTGACACAATATTTACAGTGATCATATCTCCGGCATTCATGGATAATATTCGGAGAAGAAAGTTTCCATCTTGTCGCAGAAATTCCGAAACAAACTTATTAACTAATTGTCGCTCCCGTTTATCGTCTCGGTCATAACAATTGGCAATCTTCAGACAACGGCGAATATAATGACTCCGGTTTGACTGGAATGCCATCCTGAATATCCATAATGGGATGCTGAGTGTTGTAATGCAAAGAATCAGGAATATATAGAAAAAAAGAAAAATATAAATTTTCTCATTGAGCATGTTTACGGGTAAAACACATTGCGCAAATAGTTGATTTTTTGCCCCTAAATGTTGAAACTCTTGTTGGCATATTCCGATTCTTGGAAAAATATTTGTCTGTTCCCAAGTCCGACCCTGGGCAATATCGTGTAAGATACGCCAGCCAAACATAGTGTAATCCTCGTTTTCATTCATCCGAAGGAAATAATGCATCAAAATAAGCTGACCAAAGCCTACAGCGACATACAAAACTTTTATGAAAAGGTAGCAGTAGATCAGTACATTTCCGTTACGCTTTCCAGGTAAGCAGGGTGTACGGTGTCGAAGGTGTGCCAGCTTGCCAGCTCGGAAATCACGTCGACTGAAAAGCATTACTTCTAAGGTATTCACCAGATGTTGTACGGTTGTTGATCGAGATTCTCCACTTTGACTTGCAGCGGAATGTGCGGAATTGACGAGGATTTGAAGGTCTACGCCAGTTCGATTGTGGCAGAAAAGTTGCCACATCAATCGGGGAAGGTAGTAGAATATGGCTTGTAGACCCAATACAAACGGCACCCACTGGTAGTAATCTATGAAAAAATCAAAAAAAAATCATGTTTTATATTTAAAAATCTAGTGATTGCAATATTAATATGATATGATATGTATCAGATATGATATACTGAAACATTTAAAGTTGAACACAGTGAGATACAAAACTTATAAATATGTATCATGGTTTTAAACAGATTCGTAATATGTGTTTAAATATTTAAAAAAATATAATGAAATGCACAATCATCAACATAATAATTTATAATTGTTTAATAAAAAAGAAAACTTTCTGTTTTCAACTAAAAAAAACACTAGCTTAACTACTGAAGCATTCCTGATGTAATGTATTAATAAATTTATGTCGTCATTAAAAATTTAAATTAAAAAAATTAATTATAAGAACTTTTCATTTACGGTACTTTTTCTATAAAATTAGAATCATTAATGCAATAATTAATTATTTGATTCTGATAATAAGCAAAAAGTATATCACGTACACTTTGAAAGACAACAATTTTGTAATATTATACCTATATTGCATTGAGTATTCAGCCCAGAAACTTTCAATCCCACGTAAAAAACAATATTTAATCTAACAATAAAATGAAACAAATTCTCCCGCAATTCGATGAATATATCACTGATGGAAGTACAACGTGTTAATTATAACTGAAATAAATTCGTAGTGTCGCTTATTACTCATCCAGTTTAAATTTATGTAACTCCTAATTAACAGTATTCCAACTAAAATCAATAAATATACCTGATCATGTACTAAACAGTGCGCAAAGTTTATTACTAAAGCCTTTTGGTAAATATGGACATGCGACCCCTATACTAAATTAACTACACAGGTTTTACACTCTTCACATTTCATGTCATCAACAAGTCAGGTCCAGACTACTTAAATAATATAGTTGGTCTGGGTAGTTCTGCTATCGAAACAATTAGACAATCAGCTATGCCCTCATTAAAATATAATATCGAAAAATATAAGAGGACAGGGCACTGGTTTTTAGCATCACTATACCTTATAGGCTGTGAAATGCTTTACCTTCAGATCTGAAGATTATCACTAATTAATATAACCTTCATTTACCACATTCTTCACCTCATATTTACATACTTTCGTGATCTTATCACATCTTTAAGATCTTTAACATTCCTAACATTTGTCTAATGTTTTTTTATCTCTCTCTGTTGTGTCTCACTTATGAGTTTAATTAACTTCTGGTTTAATTATTATTATTATACGTCTCAACTTTTTAATGTTTGTTTGATATTCCTGCATATATTTATATTACTAAAGTTAATTTTACGAACAGTTTCGAAGTTTTGAAAAATATTACATGTATTGTTATTTTGAACACAACAAAACCGGAAACAAGATTTTAGAAGCAGGTGTTCAACAGACTTCAAATGCCAGCGATTTTACGGTTTTCCTGATTTATATATTTTTATAATAGTTTTCAAGTTTTTAGTTGATTTAGGTTACCTGATTTACGGTTTTTTTGATTTTCCAGATTATACCGTATATACTATATATAGTAATTGTTCCCCTTTATATAATAGTAATAACAGTAATAAAGTTGTAACTTGGACTATAACTCACCACTTAAATAATAAGCAAAATTTCGGTTGATAAGCATTATTATTTGCGTTAAATTATTAAAAATGTTTTCCCATTTTAAATAGATATATGAAATATATTATATATAATTCTTTATTTAGTGCATATTATTAAATGATCGATCTACTTGTAAAATAGAAGAGCAGCAGATTTTGAATAAATTGTTTTCTGCTATTTTATTAAATAGTATACCCAAAATGACAATAAATTTGCCGTCACTCCAAAAACTAAATGATTCAAACTGCCCCCTCCCCACAAATAAATTCCGCCATTTCTTTAAAGAATATCACAACGCAACTATTGAGTTATTCGGATAGAGATTTCATTAGACAGATAATTGTATACCTCCCGATAATCAATATTATATAAGAAGTAATACTTACTGTAAATATATTTTATTATAATTGAACGGATGCCCTGGAATTTTAAATTATTTCAATGGATACATACTATAATGACAAGATATGGCAGCTTATTAACCAAATGTACATTATTAAGGCTTACATTTATCATCTTCTGGATTGAAAGAGGACGTTACCATTTAGCGATGCACTCTTCAATTTGGCATATCCGTTCAATTATGATAAAGATTATAATATTACATATAGTACCCGTCGAAAACAGTCAAACTTTTCCTTTATAAAAAATATGATTGTTGCGTTATCTAGTAAATAATATAATACAATAATTATAATAATTGTCATATAGAAAATAATAATTCTCTAATTACATGTACATAAAATAATGATGTACAAAAACGGAGATATACTTATAGATGAAAAATGAAAATGAAAAGCGTAACGTGCCAACTTTATTAATAATAATGCCTTACGAGCGCCCAAACGGAATTCGATTAAACTCACTAAAATGCGTATACTAATAACTTGTAAGTTAAATGTAAATTTATAGATTTTTTTATAAATTAAGCTTAATATATTTGTTTACATTAGATTGTATAAAGTTGTTTACAGTTTACTATTATTTGACTATTTATTTTTATTATTTAAAATTTATATTACTATTCGTCGTAGCAAATAAAGCTTACTATACGCTGTAGTTTAAATTGTTCTGTACGATAAAGTAATTAATATATCAATATATTTTTTATATAAAGTGGTAAAAGTGTGTGATAAGATAATGAGGCGACAACATTCGTGCCTTTTTCGACATTAAATTAAAGATGACATATTATTCGCAGGGAAATATCATGTTTATATATTTATTATTTTATACAAGCATAATATATTTATTTTATCTACTTCATATATGCAGTATGTCTGATGCAGATGAGGTACTCGACTCGTTATTTTTGCCGATAGTGAGAACCTTAAAAACGTCGATATAGGGTTATTTTGACCCTAAGAAAAGTTTATTTTAATCTAAATAACCTTCCATAAATACTTTTTGTTAGTATATTACACATGATTGATTTGAAAATTAATGAAGATAGCGCCTCAAAATTTATTACTAAAGTGATCCTAAATGATATTAAAGTAGAGATCAATCATCAATCATAAAAGTTACGGTAGTAGTTAAAAAGGTAAAAAAATATAACAACGACACGTAAAACAAAAAAAAGAACATAATTGCAAATAAGTATAAATTATTTGTAAATATGAGTGTGAAACTTTCAGAAAAAAGTAGCCTAAACTACTAATTTGAAATGTCCCCATTCTATTTAAATACCTAAAACAATGATGTTTTATAGAACATTTTTATAAAAGTTGTATCGACTTTTTTTTAAAAAATAGACCAATTACACATGAACTAATCTGTCCATTAAACTGAATTTCATGATTTATGTACAAAATAATATTGTGCACTTTGTGATAGTAAAACTAAAATATAACGAACAGGAAAATGTTTATTTTTACCCAACATTTTTATTTAAAATTAGATACATTTAAAATTAAATTGACGTACAAGATTAAATTAAGTTTTAATTAAAAGTAATATTTTGAAAACAAAATTGATGTATAAGGGTTTTATTCAATTATTTTCTTAAAATAACTATCCGGATAATGTATATTTTAACAATTAAACAATGGTTTAATAATGACAAATGGAAACGACGAAGTTTGAACTACAAATGACCAATTTATTCGTCTAATGTGTCTTAATAAGCAAAATTACATATTCACCATATGTCAGTTTCAGAGAACTCTTTCGATATATGTAAAGGTTAAGAAACAATTAAAGCATATTGTCATATAATGAAAGAAAGAGATTACGATTTTTTAATAAAGAAATTTATGAAAATTAAAAATACCTTGCATAAATAAAATCTTAATATAATACTATACATAAAAACTAAATCTGAAAATATTATATTTGATATTAATAATTGATAATTTTTGTCTCGTCGTTTTTTTAAAACTTCTGTTACGGGCCTATATACTATATTCTCAAAAAAACTATAAAGATATATAACTATTTCATACTTAATTTCATAGGCTCCATTTTCAGCCAGTCTTCTCTACGAGTGGGAACTGGCTTCGAAGTATTGTAGGGATATGTTCCATCAACCCAACAAAGGCTACTCATATATCCGGCGGCGTTTATGCCCTGAAAATTGGTTGGAATGTAGCAAGCTAGCGGCTGCATAAAGTACTGCTTCGTTGTCACAATAACAGCACATATCAGAAGTACTAGGACGTTCCATAAAAAGTTGGCCTTGTCGGCAAAATCTTCAACACCAATGAAGTTTGGAATGGTCAAACTATTGACTTGGGCAAAGAATTCCGATGCTATCATTTTAACTTTTTGAGATATTCTTGTTAACTCTTTTCTGTAACGGTTACATAATTTTATGTATCACGTACAACTATTTTATTCAATTATACACATTTGGCTCTATTAAGTTAAAACTAAAATGATCTGATTAGTTAAAAAATATATTACGTAATATTGGATATCTGTAATATCGGTAAGGAGATTAGTTATATTATCTATATCAATGATGCTTACAACATTATTAACGTTTGCACGCATTTATTTGTGTATCAATGATGAACATAATGTGTTATACAATGCATTAGCATACATGTACCTACTATAATATATATCCTTTATCTATGTGGATGACTCACAGATGTTACCTTTCCTACTATATCATCATACAGTATTTGACATATTGTAAATTCCAATATAGAGATTATATTTAATCTATCAATATGTTACAGGCATTAATACATGCACTTTTGAGTTTGAATTCATGTTTCTACTTAATAAATTACATTTAATATAAAAAATTTAGACTATTTGTGCATTTTATTATTTTTCATCACAAATATCACGCTAAAGTATGTTGAATCTCATGTGACGGTAAATAGAAATGTTTAATTTTCGTTAAAAATAATATGAATTGCTTCTAAGTTAAATGAACTGAGTTGTTTTGTTAGTGTATAAAAATAAAACTATAATAAGATGGTTGAATATTTTTTAAATTTTAACTTTATATTAATATATATTAATATATAATAATTTTAATTTTAATTTTATAAATTTTTAAAATTTTCTTGATACAAAATTCCAACAAGTTAAAAAAATAAAGCTATGCTTTGATGTTATCGTTAACACTTATTAACAAATACTATTATTTAAGTATCTTCCGCGCAGTATAACAAAAAACGTTGTGTAACATTATATATTATACAATATACATACATTATTAAAAAAGGTAAATTATTTATTAAAATCCATCGATTTCTGAGATGACATAGCGAACTTAAATTAAGATCCTCTTTGATAACACAAAGTCTGTATGCACAAACTCTTTCTCCATACAAACAAGCTGCAATGTACCTAAGTCAGTATATATGCATATATTTTCCGCAAGTATATTGATTTATTTGTAGAATGATACTGTACATATTATATGTTATGCAAAAATTAACGTAATGACGGTTCTGAGAGAAAGTTAAAAAGAACTAGGATGAGATGTTCGTTGAGTAGGAATAGAATTGATATAGCGCAGTGGATTTAGTGGTTTGGAAACTAATTTAATCTGTGGACACCATAAATCGATCGAGATATTTCCCCGCTTTTGTGATATGAAAAATAAATATATCTTTAAATATATTATAAAGTATACTACATGTATTTTATATTTATAAAGATATTTTATTAACAACAGTAATCAAATTTAAACTTAAATATTAAAATATGTTGTATGCATTTAAAGTTATCATGAATTAGGGAAGTACCTATATAGGAATTTTTATTGGTAAATAAATATTTTTATCACGAAACATGAAAAAAGTCAAAAGTGGACTGTCGTGAATCTTAATCATTAAAATTATTTTTTTACTTTACTTTTGAGTATAATTTCCTTAAGTCTAATAATGATGTGATTTGTTATAAAAATGAATAATTATTAAACAAGATACACAATAAATATTGAACACAATATTATACAATAAATCATTGGCTAATGAGAGAAACGTTATCCTAAAACAAGTAAGTAATTATCACGAAACAAAATTATAATGTTTTAAAAGATATAAACACTAATAAACATAATGATTTTTTGGATAAATAAACGACTTCCTAAATACAAAATATAATATTGATTTAATTATAATTGAATAAATTCAAAAGTCCGTAGATATTTTGGTCAATATTATTATATAAAATTTATATTTAAAAAATATAGGTACAAATCTGGCATTATACACATGATACACATATATACGTACACATATATACGTCTGAATTACGAAACAGGTTGCCTTCCTTCTTTAATGATTAATTGTTCATAGCGACCAGGAACAGATTTTAAGGAATAAAATGTTATATAATATTGACTAAAATATCTACGGACTTTTGAAATATTACTATAAATACGATTTAAATGCTTAATAAAAAATAGTTATATTGTTTACAATAAATTCCACAAATTTCATAATTACGGTAGTTACCATGATTGTAGAGCATTGAAATTAAACTCAGAAGGGAATTATTATATTACATTAGCAAGTTGTTAATTCACCAAATGTGAAAACGTATTTATAATTTATTATATAGCTATTATAAAAAAACACAGTGATAAAATAATCTCAATATAGATTAATTAATGATTAGATTAATTTGAAAATGACCAATCATTATAAAATTGATGGTAATATAATGATAAGATAACATTTATGAGATCATGATAATGAATGATAAGAACATAATTATAAGTTGAATTATAATGAAAAAATTGATGATAATATTATTATAATATAATGATGATAATATTAATAATAGCTCTATTAAATTCACAACATTTATGTTTGATGATAATATAATACAATTATAATATAATAATAATATTGTTGAGATAATGATCATAATTGATATTAACGCAATGATAAGATTGTTAATAACACAAATATACATAATAATACTATAAATATACATAAAATAATAATCTAAAATTCTAACAAAAATTATACGTTGTTTAAATAATATAATTAATAATTAAACCGTATTTGGAATTAAATATTATATAATTAAAGAAAAACTTTAAATTTTTTAATCTTTTCAGTACATGAATAATTTATTTAAAGCCGGGTAAATTACATAAATTAAAAATTGATAGTTTTAAATATTATTCAATAATTAAAAACATAGTGATCGATGATTTCGATTACAATATTAATAATCAAAATAGATATGTACAGATTATAATAAATCTGTTTTAAATAACAACAAACAAGTATTTTACAATATCGTTATGTCTTTTGTTAATTTCTTTGGGGTGAAGTGCTTCAAATTTTGTAATAAACGTCTTCGTAAAAAGTCGATAGTTTACGTTTCATTTTATATTAGTATTTAAAATAGTTATAATACATCCATTATGATTTGTTTATCATTATATTCTGCAATTTCGAGAAATCGTTTCCTAGTTTATGTTGTTAATTTCGCTACGATAAAGTTTAGATAAAGTTTGTGATGATGGCCTATATTCAATTATTGTTTGTATTCTTTACTTGTAGTCGTATAATTGCAATTAATTGTGATACAACTACCGCCATTTATTATTTTGACAAACCCGTTATACATTTTGTTAGTAAAAGTTTTCGTTTTTGAGAAAATGGGACATGTTTTACGTCCAGGTTTATTATATTTATGATTAGAATCTAAAGTTTTAATGTCTTATGTGTTAGTTAATCTACTACAAATAAGAGTAGATTTTAAATGTTTATAGGCTACCACGTGAGTTTCTAGAAATATATTTTTGGTTTCTGTATTATCAATAACATAATAATAATTATTACAGAAAATCGAAGGTAATCATACAATTGTTTTGACTAAAAAAATTTTAATTTAATACACACGGTATTATATTATACTAATAATAAATTTTGGTTTTATTACATTCTATTTTTATATTTTTTAATATCAATCGCAACGTTTATAGCTTTGTGAATCTGGTAACGAGGATCGAACGAGGATAATCACGACCTAAAACTATGATTTAAATTTCGGAAATACGTTGTAAAAATCTAATTGACAACAATATATATTTTAACATAAATTGAAAAAATTCGAAAAATCGAAAACATTACATTAATTATATTATATTTAGTTCCAAATGAACACATTTTACTTATTTCTTATTTCTTATAATAATATATAATGATAATAATAATATAGATAATAACATAATAATTATAATGATAATAATAATGATAATAATAATAATAATATTATAATGATAAAATAATGATAAAATTGGTGAGATGTTGTAATAATAATAAGATAATGATAATAATAAAAATAAAATGATAATATTAATAAGATTATGGTAAAATCAATTCTAACATGCTTTCAATTTATCCCGTTATAGTCGTAAGCTTGTGACTGACCAATAAGAATATTATTTTGATTAATTTGATCATTCTTTTATACTATTTTTAAAAAGAATAGTTTCTAATTGTTTAAATGCATAATAGTATCCCGAAATATTTTTTGGAAATTTTGTCATATTAGTAAAAGTTATATTTGTATTTAAATGGTCTGATGTTGCAATAAATCTTAATCACAATTTAAATTCAAATGGAAATTAAACTCGAACTTGTCAACCATCCAGAAAAAAATAAAAACATAATAATTCTTTTATAGCAAACGTATGTGTTGAAAGACCATAAAAAGAGTATTGTGTAAGGAAAATGTGTCAAATTGATAACTGTTTATTAAATACTTTTTTATATATTAGGCTTTTAATATATTATGTTATATTATAGTGTACTAAATTAAATTATATTTTATTGTATTATATCTAAAAACTATTGTATATGACACGTAAAGCTAAGCTTTTAAAATTAGTCAAAAAAGGTAAAAATCAACTCCGAGATTTTGCTTCCGTTACTCATCTTATGTTAATTTGGTCTAAGTCCCACAAGAGCGATCCTCAATTCCGTTCAACGTTTCTTCTTGGATCTGATTACAGAAAAAGGGAAAGATGTCAGAATTCTAGAGTGGCTCAGTCGACAAGGTTAAGCTATCGATCGGTGTGAAATGCTCCACAGAAATTATAATTTTAGCAAAATAAAGTCGAGTTATTTGTTTCACGGAACTTAGTTTTATTAGACACTCGTGAATCAGATGGACAACGTCTTTTACAATTTAATTTATTATGTCAGTTATATCACATAAAAAATCGGAGATGCAAAAACTGATAATTTTATTACTTATACATTAACACAGCTGGCAGTTAGAGTGAAATTGTGAAAATTATTAAAATAAAAAAAAATATCATTATTTTGGAAATCAAACAGAAAATCAACTATGAAATAAGTGAGACATCAAAAATAATTTAAAAAGTGTTTTGTAATAAATATAGGCAGTTTAGATGAAAGATGGTAGTTTTTGTGTAAATAGTAACAAATAGTAATATCTCTCTAACTATGCAAGTGAATGTTCAAATAAAGTGTAATTTTATAATGATATAGTCTAATAATACCTAGAAATAGTCATAGAAAAATCAATTTAACGGCGGTCACATCTTCTTCTTTAATTTTTCTGAAATGTATCGACTTTTATTCCTATGGTGTTTTGGTCAATTGTATTTATGGATTTTTTGCTATACTCTCACATTTGACTGACATACAAAGCTATATGCAGTAATAAAGAAATATTGGGTAATATTAAATGCTTCACAAATGTGTCTTGTTTTGCAATATATGTATCACACATGCGTCTTGTCTTGCTATACATGTATTTTTGATTTGTGAGAGATTTCCTTTACAATGTATCAGTTACACATACTTTAATTATTTTACATTGTTAATATAGGAAATTACGTAAAACAAATTATTTATAATAATAATACTTTTTTTATAAAAGAAAATTGATTCAAAAAATATCTACTCTGTTTTTCATAAAAATAGTTCATCACTGTATTTTATATAAAAAAATCATCGGAAATATGTTGAATAAATAATGTTATTAGGCGAAGCTTTAATTAAAAGAGCTACTTTATAGTTTCACAATAAGCTACTCTTATTACCACTAATTAAAGTGAGAAGTATGTATAATTTTCCTTTAAATGTTTGTGATTTATAATAATTTAATAATGTCAGCATACATTTTAATAAAATAATTCTATAGCGTATAGTGTTCTTCTACAAGTTTACAATATCATTATTAAAAATATTATTTTGTAAGTAGTTGATAAACAACTTATTTGATTAATTGATAAGTACATAAAAAAATGTTCTGTTTGCATCAACATAAAAATAATTTTGCATTAATCATAATGTCAACTTTAAAACAATTTAAGTGACTAAAAAGGTGCAGGCCTAATTCACATATTTTAACTAAATAGCAGAATTGAAAAAAGAAAGATAGTTGTTAACCTTCTCTAACACAGATTTGATGCAAAATTAGCCAATTTACAACTTTTTATTGATATTTTCAGACAATTAAAAATAAAACTTAATAAGCGAAAATCCTAGATCAAGTATTTTAATTTGAAGTTGTAATCGATAGGTTGTTATTGATTAATTGATATGGTGCATAAGTTATGATAATTTACATCTTTATATCGTTTAATATCTATATATTTTATAATTAATAACTGTGCAGTAATTGTATATTTATATCTGGATCAGTCACTTCTTAATGTATGATATCATATAATATAGACATAGGAAACTTGGATAATCAATAAATTTAATCAAGAAGTTTTATTATACCTACAATAATTTGATAGGATCTTTGTGGTGATTATTCTTTATACCCCCCCTTATTGGTATTGGTGATGTGAACAAATATTTATTTTTCACTATTTAATAAATGAATCTATACGTATCCTCCACACTTTCTGTAGAAATTGTGTTGAATTTAAAAAAATATATTTTTTGTATCAATTCAAAGAAATGACAATTAAAAAAAATATCAATCTGTTATTCTAATCACCACATCGATTTTAAAAATTATAATTCAGAATCTGGGTATAACACATAATACATAAGTATAATAATAAAAGGGCTTAATTTTAATAGCAAAATCAAAAACTGTTTTCTGTTTTAATAATATTCCTATCTGCAGCAATTAAAATAAGTAAAAGAACAGATAATTCTGTTTTAATTTTAAAATAATTGCTACGATTAATTTAATAATTCAAAATTTTCAAGTTTAGTACGCCACATTATTTTACAAGAATTTATCATTTGATGCTAGTTTGTTTAGAACCATACTACATATGTGTATATGAAGTCACAATACTAAAAACATGTGTTTATTTTTTTTGTTTTCTACTTAATCAGGCCCGTAGCCAGGATATTGTGTGGGGGGGGGGGGGGGGGGGGG
>JAUZND010001217.1:0-13636 GCA_034780555.1 Coelogynopora nodosa | reverse complement strand
TAGATGGCACGGTGGTCTTCCGGTGGATCCCTAGCCACTGTGGAAATAATGGTAATGAAGCAGCGGACAGGGAAACCCGGTAGGCTGCTATCGGCCCGCGGAATGATGATGGGTCGCAAGACCCTGCCCCGATGTCTTTTAGAGCGGCCAGGTCCCTCATTAGGAGGGCAGTCGTTTACTAGGTCGGCCCATGAGCGTACTCGCCGACGGGCTTACCGCGGAGCACTGGGACTATTGATATAGCAATGATTGCGGAGCTCCGGAGTGGACATTGTCGTGTGTTGGCGGCGTACCGAGCTCACATGGGCCCTGGGGCGTCTCCTACATGTCCTCATTGTGAGGAGGAGGAGGAGACTCTGGAGCATTGGCTCCAAGAGTGTCTGGCACACCTTGGCCTGCGGCTGCGGGTGTTCGGGATGGGGTGGCCTCGTATCTGCGGGGGCTTAGGATCCTCTAACGGGGATCCCGCCTGACCAACCAAACAACAGCAACAAAAGCATCATTAGCAGGGTTGTCACCTAATAATGATGTCCTCAAATCAAAAATTAAGTGGGTGCTCTTTACTGTAAAAGGGCATTTGTCATAGATATAGCAGCTGTGATGAAGTAGTTGCAACTTTCAAGGTAAATAAATTGATTTATATAACATGCTGTTGCTCTGTAATAAATACTTTTATAATTTTTATTTTATATTAATATTTTTTGGGATATGTTTCCAACTTGCAACATTCCATTAGAAATGAAACTTGGAAGGGTAGGCCATGGACCAGGCCCTTATTTTCAAGAACTAACAAAGAAAGCAGCCAAAGCAACAATTTAATGTAGTCCTTTTTGATGAGTCCTATAGTGGTTGTATAAATTAGCAACACATGGACATTCATGTTCGCCACTGGGAGAATACTCGCGTAAGCAGTTTACTCTAAGAATACTTATTTTTTTATTTATCATATTAAGTAATTCATTGTTTGTATTTTCTTTCATACGTTGTCACTAACTACTTAACATCTTCTTTCCTTGGACATGGCACTGCAGTCATTTTGAAGGAAGAATTATTGAAACAGATTTCAGAATTTAGACCAAGAAAACTTGGGAGTATTGGCATGGATGGACCCAATGTTAATCTCAAGCTACAAACAGAAATGACAGCCAAATTGAAATATGATTGGGGTACAGTACTTCTCAATATTGGTAGCTGTTGGTTGCATATATGTCATAATGCTTTTAGGGATGGACATAAGGCTGCTGATTGGCTTGTTTGTAACTTTTTATCTACTCTCTACTCATTGTTCTACCAAACTGGAACTAGGCGAGAGGACTACATAGAAATAACAGGTTTGTTAAAATAAAATTTTAATTAAATATACAATTACCATGAATTTATATAATAACAAATTTGCTTCAGAATCTTATTTATAATTTTTTTCTTATATTTCAGGTAGTAGTGTTTTTCCTTTGCAATTTTGTGCTCATCGCTGGGTAGAGAACATTTTAGTTGCTGAGAGGGCACTGTTGGTGTGGCCAAATATTCAAGTTTTTCTGAAATCTTTTGAGAAATCCTAAAGTTCTCCCACGTGTACTTTTTATAAAAGACTACAGGAATTTCGTACTCAACTGAAACTGGCTGTTATTATCCCACAGGTTTGTAAAATTATATATTTCACATTTTTGTTAATTGTTGAATAATGAATACAAAATTGTATCTATTTTACATTGTAGCTTAATGCCTATATTTCTGTTGCAACAATTGTGAATCGTTATCTCAATAACAACCAATGCTTCCATTTTTTGCTGGGGAAATGAAACGAATTCTTCAGGCTTAAATGGACAGGTAAATTGTCACCTTCAATATATATATAAGAAAACTATTACAGGTTACATTTTAAGTTCTGATACTTTATATGCAGAGAGTGTAATGCAAATAAGTTTCATAATTATTATTATTTAAAATCTATAATTCAGGTTCTTGAAGCCATCTGCTTATGAGTAAAAGTCACCAAAGAGTTAATGTCAATAGATGTTGAAGATGAAACATTACGTCTTTCTCTATTGAGTATTAATTCTGGGGAGAAGGCTATTGAAACAATTACCAAATTGAAAAACAATGCTTCATTGTCAGAGAGAGATGTCTACACTTTTCGACATGAATTTCGCAGTTTCTTAGTTGCAATAGTGAAAAAGTTACAAAAAAATCTCCATTAAACATTCAACTGTTGGTTGATCTTCCTTGTCTAACCATCTTCACTTGTTTTTTTCTCTTCCTGAATCATCAGAACAATTTGGCAGAATTGTGTCACATGTTAAGGTGAGTTATAGTATTGGTTTAAACTTTTGAACATCTGATTAATATTATGTAATTAGGTATATTCAAAATTCATTATAATATCCAATTTGTTATTTCTTTAGGAATGTGGCTGGGTGAAAGCAGATGATTGTGATGATATCAATAATCAGTACAGAGCCTTCCGAGAAAAACTGAGATCAGATTTTGATAAGCAAAGTTTATCAATGTCATTTTCTCAAAGTGTCCGTCTTGATGAGTATTATTTTGAAAGACTCTCTGATGATACAGATTTTCAGCAGTTATGGACTGTTATTAAACTCCTACTAACTCTCCCTCATGGCCAGGCCAAAGTTGAAAGAGGTTTTTCTTTCAATAGACAAACAGAAGAAGTGAATCTTTCTGATTAGTCCTTGGTATCAAGAAGATCAATAATTGATCACATTGCAAAGGTACCTATTTGTGTAATAATTAGTTAGTACTATAAATATTATTTTACTGTTTCATAAGTAGCATACATACTAAATTATATTTTGTTATTTGTATTTTTTACAAGTAGGAAGTGTTCCAGATGTTGAGAGGACTTCAGAGTTGCTAGTGGCTGCATCATCTGCTAGGATAAATTATGCAGAGTATCTTGAACAGAAAAAGAAAGATGATGAGCTCTCTAAGAAGCGAAAATTAGATGATGAAATAGCCAAAAAAGACATTTCTTAACTAAGGACCAAGAAAAGGAGGTTGAATTTTGAAATCGATCAGCTTCAAAAAGATACAGACACTTTATGTGACAATGCTCTTAGTCCAAAAATCCTAAAAAACAATTAGTGCAATTGAAAGCTTTGAGAAAAGCAATTTTTAAGAGATCCAAGGATCTTGATGAAACCAAGATTTCCATTGCAGCAATGAAATGAGTTTTACTTTCTCTTATGCCCCAAATGCTTTGTATCATGTCATCTCATATTGTATTACTACAATCATACTAACATTAAATAAACATTTAAATACTTTCTCTTATACCCCCAAAGGCTTCACATCATGTTCTCTCATGTAATCTCTGCTCATATTGTATTACACGGTAAATATACAGTGAATAATTAAAAAATAGTACCTACATTTATTTGGTTTCATATGAAATATAGGTCCTTAAGAGTATTCCAAGGTGCTTAAAGGACCTTACCTAAATCCTGTAATAACACTGTACTATAAACCCATTGAAATATGGTTATTTGTGCTTCTGCACATCGTCAGTGTAAATTGAAAACAAAATGTAAAAGTAGGTAATACATATAAAAAAAAAAAGAACAGAACACCATTTTTATATGTATTACCTACTTTTATATTTTGTTTTCAATGTACTGCTGACGATGGGCAGAGAAGCACGAATTATTCAGAAATAAAGAATAATCTTTATAACTTAGTATTTTAATAAATTACAGCATATCAACACAAAACCTAATATTACATTTTATGTAAAAAATAACAATTTAAATAATATATGTATATATATTGTTGATATACTGATTTATAAAAGCTGAACGATTATATTTAAATAAAAGTTTTATAATTATAATATAATAACCTATAATTACATTAACCGTTTGTGTCTAGTACTAGTATTAAACTCAGTAATCAAAGTCTACTATATTTTTACATTCTTGTATATATTAACTTTACAATTTCATACTGAGATCATCAATGGTATGTTTATTTATTAATGTTATAGTTTTCTAAAAATCTGCAAAGTATATTATTTTATTAAAATTAAAATATCTTGTGTTTTTTATGTTCTTCGTCGTTTTTTAAAAGACATTCGTATGTTATTCATTTGTAGTTCATTCACTGTTTGGTCATTACAATTTTGCTATTTCCATTACAATGATATTTTAATGTACTTTTGTTTTTAAATATGTTTAGCTTTTAGCTTTAAGAAATAACTATTAGTGTTGTTTGAATAGTGATATTTAGAATTACAGAAATGTATTATTATGCGAAATGTGCCTTAATTTTACTTGAATTTGTTAACAAAATATACATTTCTAACTATAGGGTCTCCATGTCGGAAATTTTTAAACCGTGGATCTACACTAGCATATCTACCCTAGGGGTCGGCACATTTCTATGTGGTAAAGTGTTTTTAATTTTGCTATATAATATAAGTATTCGCAAAAAAGGTGATCGTTTGCAATCTAGTTTATATATTCAAAATAGTGATGGTGTATCCTTTATTATTTGTTTGTTTAAAATGTTCTGCAGTTTAATTAATGTTTCATTTCCTAACTTATGTTGTTTAATATAACTAAGATGCGTTCAGATCAAGTTTGATGTTTGGCCTAAATTCACTTGTTTTCATTTACACGTGATCGCGCAAATGCAATTCTTTGGGATACAACTACCTTCTTTTATCATTTTGTCCGGCTTGTTATTTATTTCGTTAGTGAAGTTTAGTTTCTGTTAAATTGGGCCATGTTATATATACGTTTATTACATTTCTGATTAAAATTAATAGTTTATATGTTTATTCTGTTCGTAAATTTACTATGGATCAGAGTAAATTTTATATTTTTAGATTGTTCACAAGCTACCGTAGGAATTTCTGGAAATAGATTTTTGATTTCTGTGTTAACAACGATATTTTAATAATTTAGTAAAAGTAACTACACGCGGTATTCTGGAATTCTTAAAAGCCAATTTTCGAGACTAAAAGAATATGTTCTTGTCAATCAGATTTCCATAGTCCTAATTCTGAATTTAAATTATACTTTTTATCTCCTGATTTGTACTGATTATCTTCGTTATCTGATTGACAAAGCTTTAAACATCATGATTGATTCTAAAAAGTAGATATTTTAAATAATGTAAAACCAAATTTAATTAATAATAAAATACCGAGTGTAGTTACTTATCACCCATATGGAATGTGAATGGACGAGTGGTTAAGACGCTAGTTTGCGGATGCCGAGGGTGTGGTCTCGGAACAGGTTCGAGCCCGCCTTCGGACTCTCCCGTTCCTGGCTAACAGCTGTGTTGTCGAGTGTATGCGACCCTTTAATGGGTTCGTTCTGTATGAAAAATACTCTTGTAACTTTGTGCGTGTGTCACTTAGAAATTAAAACTTACAAAAAAAAACAACAAAAAAAAACATTATACGATAGTTTAAGCTACCTTTTTAGCGTGGTACCATGAATAGTGATGTGCAATTACAATTCATTATTTGAGGGTATTTATCCATAATTTCTTTTCTTGCCGTGAAAACGAGACCATTATAATAAATTAATATATTACATTAGCTAAAAAGTTCTCGGTTATTCTGCCTGACAAACAATACATTTTCTTGTTTTAAATGCAGGATTCTATGTAGACATCAATTAAGTGGTATAAATCGTTGTTGGTACATTTTAATGGTAAATGTGAAATATCGATTTCTACAAGCAGGAGGAGTCGTTGAATGAACGATGAAAATTATTATTTAATAAAATAATTATTCTGATTATTTTATTTGTCACTATTTATCGTTATAGAACAAGATTGACGTTGGTTATACATTTTTTATACAATCAATTTTAAAATAGAAACCATACAATGAAAGTTACGCAATGAAGCGTTGCGCTATGGTAAATATAATATTAATATCTTGATTTATGTAATTATGGTGGTTTTTCAGTAGGCCTATGTTAATTGTTTTCTAATTCTAAAGTGATTCTTGTGAATACCTGTGAACAAAAATCTGTGCAATAAAATCACTACAAAATTTAGCATGTATTAATTACAATGGCATAAATAATTGAATATTATATTTAAATATATCATTTATAAACTTTTAACAAAATTATATTAAAACAATAGTCTTTTATCTTGTGGCTTCAGACCTAAAACTGAGTAGTAAACTACAGTTTTTTTTAAATTAAATAGTAGTTTTTACAATAAACATGACATTAGATTTGTAGTCAAACATATAGACCTAGGTAAATATTAATTGTACTTTATATACTGGATATTTAGTAGATTCATCGTTAGATAACAAAACATATATCGATTTTTACTTTTCAACACACAGTTTTTTCTTAAAACTGAAATTGATTTGTCTTTATATAGCTGTTGTGTGTATATATATAGCGCGTTATATATTTTCTTATTAATAATTCAACGTATGTTTTATTTCAAAATGTATTTGCAATGATGAATGGTTTATTGTATAATATAACAAATTAGACATAAGACATTAAATAAAATGAATATAAAAAGTAATAAAATAATAGTATGGTTGTATTTTTTATAAATACTATATACTATTACACAATACCCCTTTTGCAATGCCCATTTTCAAAATGCCTCTTCTGGCTTTTAATGTACATATTTTATGTACATACCGACTAATTTAATACTTATCATGTAAGCACACATTAATATCAAATAATATGTATTATTTATAAATAAGTATTATTATTGCAGATTATATACGTAAATATAGATTATTCTACGAATATCTATATATTTTAACGTAGAATTTGTTATAAGGAATTTTTACTAGGCAACCGCTGTACATATAAAAAAATATACAAAAACAATCTTTTAGCCTTCATCTATGAAGGTCCAAAGGGTTCAGTGTGGAAATTTCTAAAAATATAATTAAAATAAGGTACGCCTTGCAAATCTTACAAATTTCTACACTTATACAGATTTCCACGTTATGCAGTATATCAGTAGTCTGTGGGATGGCGAATAAAACTAATGATTATTCGTAAACCTGCTCTATTATTCGTTAAAATCAGTCGTTAAATGTTTACCTATGAATATAACTTAACGAATGATATCCTTCGTAAATATCCTTCGTATATAATTAGCATGCAACGCATGGATTATGTTCTCCGCTATGAATATGGCGGAACCTTTTGAAATATAGTATTTATCCCATTTGTTTCACCTCTAACAATTAATAAGTCATTCTTTACATTAATTAAACTTTATATAAAACTAACATTAATATAAGGTCAACAAAATTCCTGTCCAAGTCTTTTCTTAATCATAGCTGAGTAAATTGGGTCGTAAACAAAGTTAAGCATCATGTAGGAGTTAAAATAATTTTTTAGATACTTTTCATTAGTGTCTAAATAACGAAATAATAATTTACCACTTTCTATTACAGTGATAATAATCATTATTAAATTGACTAACTCACTGTAAAATGTAATTGTTTCCCTGTCAAGTGAGAACTTTTCAAGCAAATTTGTATAGCACAGTTATATACTGTTACCTTAGTGACTGCACCATCAGCTGTCAACATAATACCTATAACATTGAAATCTTCAGGGGTTTAAATAGTGTTCAGAAATTCTCCAGAAGTTTCTAAGATGTTTTCTTCTTTTTTTGGGAATGGGAATGGCCGAGTGGTTAAGACGCTGGCTTGCGGATGCCGAGAGTGTTGTCTCGGAACAGGTTCGATCCCGCTCTCGGACTCTCCCGTTTCTGGCTATCAGCTGTTTATTTAGTCGAGAGTTAGCGACCCTTAATGGGTTCGTTTGGTATATGAAAAACGGGAGTGATCGTGGTTTATTGTAAGAGTCATTGGTGAAGTGGCGCGCTTCATAAACTACTCACTGCTCCAGCATCAGAACCCTTGATCCCTCTCTGAGCGTTTATTAAACAGATTTCAACGTTAAATACATAATAAAAAATAAAAAATGATCTACTACATGTACCTTCTCAAAAGTATTTTAGAGAGAATAATATATTTCAAAAATCGATGTCGTATTCCTTACTAGGTTTTACGAAACGTTGGCCTAAACATTTTTATGGAAATATGTACATCTTACACTATATTATTTTAAGCAAAATTTTCATAGAAATATACTTTTATCTATAGCTATTCACATTTTTATAAATAAAACACAATAACATATACTTTTATTCTATATGAACACATTTGACACTTTTTAAAATCGATGTCTATCTATTATGCCCTGTGGTCATTTGGTTAAGGTATAATTTGTTATAAATTCCGTCTAAAATCGTCCCCTAAAATGCAATTGCTTCATAAGTAAGGAAATAATTCAGCTGATTTTATTCATTTCATTTCATTTTTATTTTATTCTTTAACAGAATTGCAAGGAAGATCTTAAACATATATTGTATGTATGTATACAGGGCCGTAGCTAAGCGGGTTCTGGGAGGGGGCAAAGTGGCAACTGCCCTCCCTGGAATTTTCTGAATAGGGCCCCTATAATATATTCGTACAACACATTTTTCAAAGTGTCCGTAATTAATCAATATATTCGGCTACTCGACTGTTGAGATGCCAAAATGCTGAAGATTATTTTTAAATGAATCTTTATTTTCCATTCATCGACCATGCCGTCCAGGAACTGGATACCAGATTGTTAGCAGAACTCACAATTGTATCATCGTCGCTGAAAATCGGGTTCCAAATCAGCTGCATTAATTGAAAAAAACCGAGATTCAGTCCATCAAATATGTTTATCACAAATGTCGCCCTCATTTAATCAATATAGATACCGAAATCATAAGGTGGTCTAAAATGTTCGCCACTATAAATGTTCAAAATAAAAATCCAATACAGCCAATGCTGCATTAGCTGAATGCAAGCAGCAAAGTTCTCTACAGCCATTCACAACATGTAAATTTACCATATTCCTCACAATTCCTGCTGCTGGAAGGGTGTCGCGCGAAAGATCACTTTCAGCTCTTCACCGTTTGAAATTATGGACGCGATCTTCTCACACCAGACCGACTCAGCAATGCTGCTTCTCCAGAAAGGAACACATTACATTCCAAAACCAATGGATGTTTACAAGATGAAGTTGAACTTGAGGCTCTTATACCTAAACAGTCAGTTTTACAATTTTCAATTCATTCTGACATTCTGATATTAACACATAACTGTTACTACTTGTTCAATATTATTTAATAAATGGTGTTATTCACTGTTAAACTAACTTAACGTTTTTTGCGCTTAGCTCATTGTTTCATTTATTGATTTGGCCCCCCTAGCAAAATAAGGTGTAAGACCAACTAAATTTATTCCAGAAATCCTGAAGAACAAAACTGTCTTTCAGGTTATTTAGAAGGACCATAATTATTATAACATTTGAATTATGCCTAGCCGGATATTATTTGGTTAAACGAAATTAATTAACAGCTTTTCCAATAAATTTGGAGAAAATCCTCAGTAATATCGATGTCTTTTATAGGGTTATCATTTTGTGAAATAATAGAGAAATAAACTGCTTTGCCTATAGATAAATATTAAATTCTTTATCGTATTTGAAGTGTCGCTAATAGGCATGACAATATTCCCAATAATAGACATTTATTTGAGGTTATATACTATCCAAATGTACATATTAGGTTTAGATTTTTATTTATTAATCTGTACTAATTGTATATTGTGAACATTACATGAAACTTGGATATCATGAATTATTAGCTAACGTTTAACAGGTTACCGATGGCTATAAAAGAGTTTCTTTGCAGCCTAAACGATAAATAAATAAAAAAAATTTTTTTATCAAAAATGTATATTTTGTCCGCGCTGGTATAATGATAGTAAAGAATTCTATTTAAAAAAACTAAAAAAATTTGGTTTCGATTCCCAATTATGCTGTTGGCTGCATTGTACTCATGACTATATAATTTGTTCTCATTGATAGTGTTATTAGAGGGTTGCGAAGATTCAAAATCATTGAGCGAGGTGCTCTAAGCGTCCCCCTTGACTTAATTTCTCCACATACTTGATACCTCTTGTTCCCGCTAGAGGTATTACAAACGAATAGGCTACTGCTTAACAACTTAAGTTTAGATACATCAGGATGAGCACTATACACTTTGTCCGGGGTATGGTTATCAAGTTGATGTGGAATAATATTGTTCGCCATTTAAATATCTGTAAAATACAAAAGGGGAGTTTAACAAAGGCAGCTTTCATATCTACCTATGCTTTTCATCCTCTCATTTCTCTTTTGTGCGGTTATTAATAAGTAACTAGGGCTACACATAAGAGGTTTATTTGTTGTCATAGTGTTCACCTCTACAACAACAACAACGAAAATTAAACCATCAGAACAGCACCCCTGGGAGTGGACGGTGGTCCGTTTGATTTGTATAGTGCGCAGTGTTTCTGATTGGCATTTTGTCAATTAAATGAAAATCAAATGATTTGTAAATGTCCAGCTATATTAGTAAATTTATAAGCAAAACTGAAAAATTTATCATTTCTTGTTTGTACCAATAAACCGCAACTCTAGGGAAGCTAATCAGCTGTGATATATTTTATTTCAAAGTGTTGTATATATTAAAAAAATCTATCTAATTTGAAATTCAATTTGTCGTATATAAAAAAAAGATAACTATAATGAGTCACCTAAATTGATTTTTTTAAATTACTTAAATAGCCAAAAAACCAAAAACATATTTTTAATCTTTTCTTATTATTTAAAGAACATATAATTAATGAGCCTTCTGCTTCTTGTGATTTGAAATGAGGATTTTTCTCCAATGTGTTACAAGTATTTTAATAAAGATATTAGTAATAAATTCAAATTTTACCCCAGATCTTATTGAGAAATTTAGGATGCTTCCAGATCTTACACAAAGAAATCTTATATATTGGAAATAAATACCAAATATGGCAAAGACCTGGAAGATATTGGTCAATGATATTATGAACAATGTAGTCAGATCTTTCCCTTGACATCTGTCTTTCGGATAATTACATATTGCTATATGATTTAATTTTAATATTTAAATAATTGTGTGGAATGTTTCAATTTGTATCGGATCTTCATGAGTTAATTTATGATTGTGTTTACAGGTTCATTTTATTTTTGGCAATATGCAGTGCTGACAAATAACTGAAATACGCTAGTAAGACATCAATAATAACAGAGATAACATTTAAAAAAATTCTGTGAAATAAAACAATAAACAGAAAATGAAATACACACATAAACTAAATTATATATTGAGCATATTGTTTAATAGTATTTACTAGCTTTTAGTCAAGGAATGAAGTTCACGAATAACAAAACTCCTATCTTGACTTCGTTGTGCAATGTTGGATAAAATATGGCTTTTATGATGATAATTTGTATACTGTTAAATTATGAGGACGACAGCTTCTTCATTTTTTTCTCCTTTCTTTAAGTGTGATCAGTTTTGATTCCTAATTTATAGATTTTCGTTATGTAATTTTTTTAGCAAATGTCTTCTCTTTTATCCTCCCAAAATGTTCCTAATGCAATGTTTCATCAGGGAAAATAGGTCGCCTATTCTTGGAAAACTTTGGGAACAATTTAAAAACACAGTAAATATGGAACAAAAATTAAGAACACAATGACGTATGGTAAAAACTTAATGCATAATAATATTCTAAACATATTCTTCAAAAAACTTCTTTAGTTATGTGCAATCTTAATTTATGTAAACCTAAATCTAAAATTCATCAAATTTCTTTATTGCAAATGGAAGTCATTAAAAATTGACAAATTTACTGCTGATTTAATTGCTGACCAGTCTAATATATTAACAACTCTTCTACCGCTCTCACGACGCTTGTTGATTCTGTCAATGAATCTGTATAACCAACGTTCTTAATAATCACATTCCTATCATCAAAAATCAATAAAGTCCCGTGCATCTGCTCCTTGGCTCAACGAAGAGATTACCAAGTCAAGACGTCTTTGAGGCAAACTTGAAAGGAAAGCTCGCGCGTCTAAAACTTTTGCTCTGACGACCGTAAGGTTTTCATTATTCAGCGAAATTCTGCGAATTATTTAATTCATAAAACAAAGCGTGATTATTAACAATCTTGTTACCGAAAGTAGTCATGATCCTGCTAAGTTGTGGTTTACCATAAATTCTCTTTCTCAGAGACAACGATCGCTTACTCTGCCTGCTTTCGAATCGCCATCTGTATGTGCTACTAAATTTTCAAATAATTTTATCTCAAAAATAAAAAAAAGTTTGCGAGTTTAAAAATAACAAATTTAACAAATTTAACAAATGCAACTCTCCCTGGGTCTCAGAAGCAGGCAATTATTACACCACTTTTAAAGAAGCTCGGTCTCGACAAAGATGTCCTTAGTAGTAACTATAGACTAGTATCTGGTCTATCATTCCTGTCGAAGCTCGTTGAAAAAGTCATTGGCTACTCAAACCACCGAATTTCTATCATCAAATTCACTTTTTCCAGAATTTCAATCTGCATACAGGTCACATTACTCCACTGAGACAGCGCCATGTCATATGTACAACGATCTGTAAGTTTCGCGCGATAATGATCATATAACGTGTGTCATTTTCTTGGATCTTAGTGCTGCGTTTGACATGGTGGACCATTGCATTCTCTTGGAGCGTCTCCAACATCGGTTTGACTTCACTGAGCTCGTATTAGAGTGGTTTCGTTCACATCTGACCAACCGACATCAAGCTGTGAGTGTACAAGGAAGCAATTCAGAGTCTATCCCACTCACCTGTGGTGTACCTCAAGGATCCGTCCTTGGCCCGTTTCTGTACTCACTATACACTGCTCCAATCACTGACATTAATACTCATCATGGCCTACTGCATCAAATATACGCTGATAATACACCAATTTACATTTCTTTTCTTGCTAGTGTCTGAAGCAATGCCTCGACTAGGTCTACGAATGGTTCAACTGTAACCGATTGAAGCTCAACCCCACCAAGACTGAAGTATTAATATGCGGTTCTCTCTTTATCGTAGGGCTAACATGGGTGTTCAAACAATCAATGGCTGCGGAAACGTTGTCACCTCCACGTCTAGTGTCAAATGTCTCAGTGTTACATTCGACTCGGGTTTGAATATGAAAGAACATATAAAAAAGATGTAAATCATCATACTTCTTTCTTCCTTTATTCGCTATTTATTCTCTGAAGACATTTCTAAAACTATTATAAGTGCTTTTGTTTTCTCCAGAATCAACTAGTGTAATTTTATTCTCGCTTGTTGCACAACGTCATCTCTACAACGTCTACAAAGAGTGTTGAACTGTTGCGCTCGCATGATTAAACGACTTCCCAGACATTCTCATATCACGGATGTGTTAAGCGAGCTCCACTGGCTCCCCATCCGTAAACGGATTGACTTCAAGATTTGCTGCCTCGCTTTCAAATGCCGAAACAGCACAGTACCTTTATATCTGCAGTCAGTTCTTAAACCGAATGTCTCTGTAGCAACATCCATCAGTTTGAGGTCACACAACTTACCCCGTTTTTATCAACCAATCCCAAAGTGTAGTGGCGCAGCGTGTGCCTTTAGTTATTATGCTCCCCACGCTTGGAACACTTTGTCTGCACAATGTCGCTCACAAACTAACTGGTTCACT
>JAUZND010001216.1:0-13636 GCA_034780555.1 Coelogynopora nodosa | reverse complement strand
TCGACTTCCGAACTGAATCCTCTTTAGTCATATTCTGCAATCTTTCTTTCTCTTCTGCTTTAACTTCTTCTCATAACCTTTTGAATTCTTATTTCTGATCAAGCGATGGAGAAAGAATATGCCTACCTGAGAATGGATTCCGTATGTCATCAGTGTCAATGTCATGACTCTTCCCTACATGCCTCTCCGCATCGCGGATACCATGGAAAAATGTAGAAACAACTGCTGCAAGCCGACAAAGTCGTGGATACTTCTCAGTTGTATTCAATTCATTCCACACCTCAACCAGAACAACACTTTCTTCGTTCTTCTTGTCTCGAATATTAAAAAGACACAACTCAGTCTTGAGTTCGTGAATCTCTTCAGGACAGACGACATTTGGGGCAACATTTGTGAAACACAAACAACATGGTCCTCTTTTGTCGACTGGAAGATATCACAGGGTTGCCAAACTTTTGGAACTCCAAACCGGGACACTACACAACTGGGGCGCCGGACGATTAGCGGGGGGCCCGGGGGTCCTCCCCCTGGAAATTTAGAAAAAGGAAATGGCTGAGATGCAAAATAAAGCATACCTGGGCTAAAATCGCGGATTTTGAAATGTTCAAATTTTGGAATTTTTTTCCCTAGAACTATTCAAATTTATGGAGTTTTCCCTGGGGCCTATTTATTATACTGATAGTTTTACAGTATAAATAATATTGAACTACATAATTACTTAATACAATTTCTTCATACATGAAAATAGTTTTTATTATCTATAACTATACCTGAAGTAATTACCTCTCATTAACATTTGCTTATTCTATTTGTAATTTTTTCTTTGTTAGCAACAACGAATTATATAATGAGTGCAATTATATAATGAGCACAGGCACCAAGGGAATTTGAGGAAGCTTCTTCAAATTTAAGGAACAATCACAGGCCCGAGCTTTCATAACTAGCACGTAGTCCTATACAGTCATAAGATATAATTCAAATTTTGTTCACACTCCTATAATTAACTACAATGAAAGAATATTGGATATATTATTATTATACATAAACAAAGTGTACATAAATGAATTTTTTTAAATATTCTTCAGATAAAACGTGCAAAATGCAGGTACATTTTTAGATAGTTTTTTCTTAAATTGGGACATTAACACACTTTTTCGGGACGCCATAATTGGTCCAAAAAATCGGGATTGTCTCGAAAAAATCGGGACGGTTGGCAACCCTGATATCAAGGAAGTCGAGACAGTGAAGAATTTTATTCTTGAAAGGCAGCTTGCGATAGATAGTTTACAAGTTTTGAGTAGAAGCTACGAAACTGTAATAGTAATAGATTACAAAAACAAAAACATTACAGTTACAAATCTGGCAGTTTAATAGGTCTTACCAGCCCAGGACCCTGAAGACATATATTTTTTTGAAAATCAATCGCAAAAAAATAACGCTAGGGAGTATGAAAAAAACGCATAACGCTGGAAAATTTCAAAATAACGCAGGCCGCACCAGCACTGTAATTATACTCCGTAAAGTCAACTAATAAATTGCTTAATTAATACCTTTTCAGGAAGACTTATCAATATTAACATTACCAATATAATTAGTATTAATAGCAAATAATAATCAATCACATAAATATATCACTTACTGGATTTCGAGTCGTAATTCCAGGAAAACTGTCTGGTAGGTTTTTTGGTTTAATTGTAGAAAGACGAGATTTGCCAAGCTCTAGCAAAGTATCACGACTATATCGTATTCGTTCTTTTGGAGGAGAATTTTCATCATTTTTAGTTGAGATATTAGCCTCTGAAAGCACAGCACATGGTTTAATTTAAGTTAAAAAGTCTATCTTTCTACAAAATTTGCTTTTCATTTAATCCGCAACATCTAATTCTACCATTGGTTTACTTACCATTAAATCAGAATTGCATTAATCTATTTGGCGTATCTAACTCCGGCGCTTTATAAGATGATATTTGGTCTCAAAAATAAAGGAAAAATATCCACTATAAATCGGACATATACTTTTAAAATTGTAAATTTTTAATTGCGAATCAAGCCAATAATTATAGATTTTTTTGATTTTTTATCATTTATTGAAATAAAAATTATTCTGTAAAAGCTTCCTCTTATACATTATTCCTTCGTTCAGGTGCTTTATTTAAAGTTACTATTACAATAAATAATATAAATTGTAAATAAATAGACATAATGTATCCTAATATAAATGATAGCTTATTATGTAACCCTCCGTGGGTATGAGGGGAAGGTGGTTCGTTATCGTTATATATATTTTAAACGAATGTGTCCCATTTTGTAAAATTTAAAGCTGTTTCATAGATATTCAAATTACGTAACCAATTTTACATTGCGCAATTTCGTGTTCATTATTAAAACAATAGACCACACTTTGACGTCTTAATCTTTTATAAGGTAATAGCATGATCATTAATTTGCCCCGTGTGGATCCAGTGTCGAGGTGTTCAATGGTTTAAGAATACACTGTGTCAATTTCACAACTGGAATTCACCTTAACACGAAGTTAAACCTCATTGGGGAGAAGATCAAATTAGAGTTATTCTTCTCGTTTATATAAATATACAGTCAAACAACTGAGAACATAGAACTACAAATACCTACTTTGAATAATATGTCCAGACTGTTGCCGTCGAGTAGAGACATTTTGGTGATGCTAGACAAATACAGAATGATCAAGGGAGAACTAATCAGTGAAACAAGTAAATAATAATTTGACATAAATATTGTATTACTTGAATTGAAATGTGGACAAAAAATATGACAGATAATTACAATATATTTTCTGACAATTACAAATATTTTGTGTACGAGTGTCTTGCGTCAATGTATATGCCTCAAAGACTCCATATTTTGAGTCTTTACTAATTCAATTAATCAAATGTATAAAGGGACCAAAAATAACATTCTAAGTCTAAATATGCTCAAAAACCTTTTCATAGAAAAACATCAATTTTCATATAATTTCCGATTCCGAAAGAAAATTACATAAAAATAATAATAATAAAGTTTTTAAAGAATTGTATACTTTACCGGCTATTATCCAGGTATAGTTTATAAAAAAACATGAAGAATCAATACGATTAATCCATTTCAATATTTACTAAAATACTAATAGTAAATTATCATTATTTATTATAAATATTAATTTAAAAATATATATTTACTATACAATAAAACGTACACGTGTTTCTTATTGTTGACACATTTCAAATGTTCAAAATCTGGTTTCGTCTAAAACCAAACTTTTATTGTATTTAATTATACATAAACATTTTCAAATATATTACAATATGTCTGACAATCTGACAAAACCTATATTCAGTGAATTGCTACTGATAGCAGACTAAAGTAGTGGTTGAAATAAGTTAATCTTTTTACTTTTGTCGGTTGACAAGAAAATCGCCCAAACAACCGAGTGCATTATTTAGTAAATTAATGTAATTATGTGCGAACGAGATTCAAATATAGAAACAAATTTGAATCCGTGATAACAAGTAATAATATAAGCAGAATTGAAAAAGCTCATGGCGAAATGTAGTGTTATTGTGGCGGCTTACATACAAAATAAAACTTTTTCAGCATATTATTAAAAAAAATAAAACAAATAGGTATAATCAAAACTATTGATATTAAGAAACTTATACTTATTACATAACATCTGTTCGTGCAAATTTAAAATAGATATTTGAAATAACTATTTAACAAATATATTCAAATCTTACGCAATCAATGTTAATTGGATCAAATATCAAACAGTGAACAATACAAATAGAATTACGAGTATGTATTGATTGCTTTACCTCGAGATTTACTAAATACAATATATGCACAGATGGAAGTACAGTGGCGTCGGAAGCTTTCTACAATTGCCGAGGCGATAATTCAGTAAGGCGCCAAAACTGTGACTATATAGCATTCTGCCAGTATATAACATGTTTACGGAATAGGCGCCTAAATTGTAATATAACATTCTACTGTAGTACAACATTTATTATTTACCAGTGAGTATAACATTTTAATAGAATATAGGCGCCTAAATTGGAAATGCGGCATTTTACCAAAGAATAACTTTTTTGTGGAGTAAATATTATAAATAAACACTAACATAAATATTGAGCCCAGATAGCAAATGTTTCCTCTAGTCATACTTTCATTTTAAACAGGGCGCCGAAGTCCTGAAGGTTTAGGCGCAGGGGGGTTATGGGTTAATTTTGGCTAAAAATTGGCGCGGCCATGGCCGCGGCTGCCCACCCTACTCCTACGCCCCTGAAGTAAACCTATTTAATAGTATCTATAATTAATATAGCTGTTTGATGAAAAGATTATACAAAATTATTATTAATTATTATTATTACAAGATTACACAAAACTAGTTTAATAACTGTTTCATATTTCATTCAATTCATAATTATCAACATTGACATTCATATCGCAACTATTGGAGGAATGAGTGATTCTTTAAATAAAGACGTGACATCTCAGAAAATTCAACATACTTCCACACGACCAACACCGCTTTCGAACACACCCTCCCGCCTTTCGCTACATGATTCGGTTGTAAAAGTGAACAGCAGTAGAAACAACACCTATGCAATGTTTCACACGTGGCGCTGGTCCACTCCAGAATTTTTGACACGTTGAATCATACCACCCAACTCTCAAAGCTACCCTCCTATGACATTTGTTTAACAAAATAGGCGCAGCAGTTAGTTATGACGAATATGTTAACGCTATTTTCAAAATGTGGTAGTCATAACACCGTCAATTTTAACTGGTTCTACAGCTATCTTTGTTGCACTGTGAAACAATCACTTTCTAGATAAGTTATATTTTGAAGGCTCTTAATACACCCAAAAAAAGAGTTAAATAAATCAATTGTAAAGTACTAATTAGGCCCACCTGAGCTTTTCTCTGAACTGACTTCATCCTATTTGATACAACTGGAGCATGTTGCTGCTGCGACGCCACCACATTTGGAGACTGTTGTTGTAGTTTATTATCGAGACTTCGAATAAGATTGATCAGATCCTCTTTAGAATATAAATGAAGATCTTCGTCTGTGCACTCTTTAAGAGCAATCAGGTTTTTTATATCTGAAAATACGTTTTAAAATAAAAAAATGTATACAAGTTAAAATAAATGTCGGGGTAATTAGCTATGACAATTGATTAACAAAATTCACGTAGCAGTTAGTTATTACAAATAGGTGAACACTAATTGTCAAAATATAGTCGTTCTCAAGATAACTACGAAAATCAAAGTCTAGTCTGAAAGAACCTACAATGCATTAGCGTTACAAACATCATTATAAGTTATATAACTGAATTCAGAAACCATAATCTTATAATTTGTTCAGATTAAGAACCGTACTTGAAGTATGTACAATTATAAGAAAAGATCAGCTCAAACATACTATTCTTGGAACATTGATTAAATGATATTTGCAATAATAATAAATGTACATCAATTTCACACAGTTCATGTCCATAAGGTTTTAAAAGAACACAACACCAATGGTATTGATGACCTATAATAAGTTGTAATACACAATAATTAAACAATAACAAAGCATAAGGGTAATATAGTATTATATCAATTTACATATATAATACACTAAACTAAACACAGAGCCATCATTGTGTATAAAGCTCAATGCAAACAACGTACATACACTGAGTGGATAGGTAATAATATACCGGAGATGTACAGTGAGAGGAGAATAAGATTACTCACATACAGATATTATTTTAAACTAATTGTGATTAAGTTTTGAATAATTATAAAATTTGACAAAATTCATAATTTTCTTCTTAATACTTTTTGTTCTTAGGAAAATAAATATTGAATCGGTTCATATACAAGTTAAACTATAAATAAATAAACTACAATATATGTATATATATACTTTAATAAACGTTTAATTACATAATTAAACTAAACATATTTAAACTTTTTAAATATATCAAATTAACTGGTTCATGCAGGCAACGAACTAATAATAATTAAATAAAAGCAATAAATAATTTAATTACATTTCTAAAGGAGTTATCGAATCATTTATTATAACGTTTACTATAAAAGATAAATCACTAATTTTATTCACACAAATTGTTTATGGATTGAAGTAGGTAGTTAAGTCAGAGTGGCCACACTAAATCGAAAATAAATTTCGAGTATACTAGTAGTATAGGAAGGGTCGATTCGACCACAATACTTGCGCTTTGACTATGATATTTGAGTTTTATCCCCTCATTTTCTTATCTAAAAAGTATAAATAGAGAAGCCTTTGCAGCTAAAATTCATACTGCTCTGCACTCTTCACGATCGGTCGTATTTTTTGTTCTGTTCTAAGGATTTCTATTTTACAGTAGTCAACATGTCGAAAATTATAAAAAAACGCTGCGGACGTGAAACATACTTTGACAGCACTTACTATTCGAAAACCAAACTAGTATTCTACAGAGACCAGCAAGAGCGCACCTACTCCTACCAAAGGCAACTTAAACCATGAAAAAAGAACGCTACGAGATCAGGCCAAAAAACAAATATATCAGGTCGGATATAATGCACAATAAATTCGGCCTTTATACACTAGATAATGCGGTTTTCCCTACCAAAAAGGATGATAACGTAAACTTATTTGAGGCAATTCAACATTTTGAGGCCAAAGCCCCTGACGATTTGCGACTACTCAACGGTGGAAACAAAGGTGATGAAAATAATAAAATGAGACCAGTCTACTGGACAGATCGACAAACGGCTTGGGTAAAATTGTTTTTTTTAAAAAAGAGTTTTTGAATGACGTATGAGTCCGAAAATCATATTTTTAAAAAATGGTGGTGGCAGGAGGGGAGGTCAAAATTGTTAAAAACTAGCTTTAGATGTAGAGTCCGAAAATTGTATTAAAAAATGGCTGGTAATGGGGGGGGGGGTCGAAATTTAAAATAAGGTTTGTCGTAGAGTCCGAAAATCCTATTTTTTAAAATAGCTGGTGGTGTGGGCAGGGATAAAATTGAGGAAAAAACTTTTTAACGTAGAGTCCGAAAATCATATTAAAAAAAAATAAGGGAGTAGGACCGGTACTACTTTTACTTAAAATTGCCAGTATATAGTAATTTTTTTTAAATTGCAAAAAAGATAATGTCTATTACAAATTAAATAATATATTTAACACAAACAAAATGTATATTTCAAAAGTGAATATTGTATTATTCACAAATTTAAATTTATATTTCAAAGAAACAGAAACTCAATTTTTTTATTTATTGATGTGTGTCTAAGTCTATTGATATGTTTACAGTTATGGACATCGAAATACACACGGTTTATAACTGAAACTCGAGTATATACACAAAAATTTGAGTACATATATATATCAAAATTTGAGTACATTAAGTTATATACACCAACATTTGAGTATACACCAAAATTGAGCATATTTAAAAATATTTGAGTATATATACTCGAAATTCTAGTATCCGTGGCCACACTGTTAAGTGTACCCTGTAACTCAAAATTGTTTTACTCAATCCTATAAAAAAAGTGGTTTATATAAAATAGTTTTTAACTGTATGGGTAACATTGCAGGAACATTTTCGGGTTTGTAAAGCAAATAAGTAAATTTAACATTTCGTTTTTTTACCCAATATCCAATTAAGCTTCCTCAAATCTCGTAAATAAACCAACTTCATTCGCATTTTTTCGTCCAGATTTGAATCGATTATTCGATCGATTTCTTGAAAATATTCGTCCATCAGACGTTTGGTTCGCGGTATTTCATCCAAACGACGACCATTTATCTTCAACAGTTTACACAACCTATCCAGGGAATTATCGTCCCTCTTTTTGAGCAGTATAGCGATACAGCGATGGATTACGTTGAAGGAGTTCAGGTTGTGGAGCTCATCATTAAATCTGTCAAATAGATTTGATGCATAATGACAATAATAATGTGCAAGATGAATGCTTGGCTTATAGTGAAGTTAGAAACCGTAATTTAAAACCCGTAATAAGCAAAAACAGTCTAGAATCAAATGAATATTGCGGTATATATTAATGTTGCTACTAAATTATGTATATATATGTGAATGTCTTTAGAAGGTGTTTAGTATTCTCTAATATTCTAATTATTGCGATCTTATTCTCGAATTATTTATTTTAACCGCTAAATACATTTGTATTATTACTATTGCCGGTACTCTTTTGGAGTATAATGATAACTTTTTATAATATTGTTGTTAAACAATTAAGGTTTTCGATGAAAATGCACGATACAATGTATAATAATTAATTTATGTTTTTGATAAACCCTTTACAAAACAGACTCTATTGACTTTAAAGCATCTGACAAATTGATGGTCTTGAAATAAAATTTTAGTGTGCACTTTAATTCAAATCGAAACACACTAATTCTTTCCTAACGATATTTAGTGTCATGTGTTCATTCTATAGTTTCTCTGGGAAAATCAGTAACTCAATTTGGTTTTACTGTAAGAGATTAACGACAAAGTGAATAATATATGTTCAATGAAAGAGTTTAAAGTTGAACAATTGACAAAACTCAAAATATAATATCCTAAATAGAAATTTAATTTGCATAAATAAAATTAACACAATATGAAAATTATATTATAATAAAAAATTAAATGTATTGAACAATGTTCATATTCAAATAAATGCTGATATTATTTATAAGTCAAGAAATGATCAATAATAATAATAAGTAATAAGAAAAGTAGGTTGGTTAATTAATTATTTTTAATATTAAGGTAGAAACAAAATTATTAAATTAATCAAACATTTACTTTTTGATTTATTAAATATATAATTTTTCATGAAATAATTGATTAACTGTAACCAACTAATCATGCTGATGTGTTAGATATTGATTATGCTATAACTTATGTTAATTCCCAAATTACGTAAAGAACAATGCAAGACAGTTCTTATCGGTATCTCGTGGTGTGTATCCCGACATGCGGCTGTATCAGATCCATATGCAAGGTTTAATGGTAGACTATCCAGTAAAAGGGAAAAAAGTCAAAATTGATCAAAATTAAAAAAAAACACCGATATTTTCCTACACATATTAAGAAGTATATTATTTTAAATAATTTTCACCAAAATCGATTGGTTACTTTTCAAGTTTGAACCTACTAAAACATTTTGGTTATATTTGTGACCTTCGAAAACTTAACCAATTTCAATTCATTTAGAGTACAAATTTTTTAACATTTTGACTATTAAATTATTGTTTTACTGTATGTAGTCAGGACATTTTGTTAATTTTTTTATGCAGATGAATAAATTGAATATATCAAACCTTGTGCCTACACTGTTAACCCACAAAAGCTAGAAAATAGTACACTTACCTTCTTATGCAGTAGTATCTGTCTTTTGTCCTTTTAATTTGTTCATCTCTCTGGTTCATGAGTATTTTTCTCTTTTCTGGGTCGCTCTCTTCCTCAATTTCTCCATCTCCCGCATGAATTTCTTCCAGCTGATCCTTTAATTAAGACGAACAAGTTATGACCTGTTAGGAAAGCATCTGTCGCTTTCGGAAGACTATTTAACTGGAGCAGTGGGTCAAATTGATCCACCAGTATACAATATATACAGTTAACTATCCACTATCACTATGCTTTATTTGAGTTTTTAAGTTACTAAGTTTTCACGGTGATTCTAAACATATCATTTGTTTTCTAATCTAATGATTTGTAAGTCATATAAGGTTTGAAAGAGATGTAAAAGCCTGTTTCTGACAAATGTTTGAACATTAATGAAGCCATAATAAATATCAGTATGTATCCGACAAAATCAATATGTGGCAGAAAGGACGCAAAGATGTAGGAATTTAATTAAAGTTTCTGTTTAAAAGGTTACATATATTTTGATACATATATAAATTTTATGAACAATCATAACGGACTGTTTTAAAAAATTTAGGAAAAGCTCAATAACTGCAGTTTCATATTTTTTTAAATCCAGAACTCTTTAAAAGATGTGTGTTACATCTATTTTTTGGAATAAATATGCAAATATGTATTATATTACAGGACATCCCAAAACATGGCTGCTGTCCTAAAGTCTTCAAGAGAACATGTTAAGACTGTAGTACGAATCAAAAATGTATTATCAATAAATATGAATTTATTAAAATTTGCATATATAAATACGTTAATCAAAAAATACATTAATTTTAGAAAGACCTCAAAGTACTTCATTTAAGTAAATAATTAATGACAATGCATATTGTGGAACCAATGAACATCTCAATACAATTAAAGTAATATGACTCAAAATGTATTATTGTGTTACTATATATATTTAGAAAATGATTAATAGTCAATTGACACTAATAGTCTACATATTGGATGACGTCCACTAAAAATCTGGAAGGTTGTATTAAATTAACGTAGACCATCTGTATCTGCAGAACTGGTAATGCTCAAACGTCATTTAGTTGCCTGTTATTGACCAAATTACGTTTTCCTTATGCACTCCTTATGCAACATTAGTCTTTCACCATATCTGTAAGAAGTCAAGCTTCAGGTGACGGCGCATTTTTAAAAATCTCTGGCTTAAAACCATATATTTCTATGCCAATATACAGGGTAAATATTTAAGAAAAAGATGCGATTCTGTTGTTAAAAATATAACTAAAACTTCCCCTACTACCCACACAGGGATAATAATAAAAGTAACAAAAATGCATTCATATATAGCAGATTAGGCTTTGATATTAATAAGCAAACAAAAAGTTTACGAAATTTCGAGAAAAAGGATGTTTCATAAAATTATACCATTATTATTTTAATATAATATATAAAAATACGTAGATTGAAAATATCAAATTCATATCATTTTCGTTGTGGATACCATACAAAAAATTAAATCGTTAATATTGAAATAAAAATGATCGCTTTTAGCTCACATAAATTAAGCCAAAAAAACCAAGAAGTAATATATGTGACCCTTTGTTGTTAGTTAAAATAATTAAATTTATGAATCACCATACGAGTGCGAAAATAATGTACTTGAATTCTAGAGTGATTGATATAAATAAGAAAAAAATATAAATAAGAAAGAAAGTGTTATCTAATATGTCTACTATAAGCCTATCATAATTTGTTCACGTGATTCCAATTTTTGTAATTTAAAAGATGATATTTACAACCTATAAACACATAGGTACATCGTATATTAAATAATGAACAAAACGAATAAATCGAATCTGATCAGTGGCCAATTTGATTGTGTCACAGATTATTCGGTTACGATGTTAAAAGTACTACCAAAAATATTTATCCATATATATTAAAAAACAATTATTGATTAAATTAAAAATATATATTCTATCAAATATGATAATTAAAATCCTTAAAAGTTAGGGATACTAATTTTTAAATTTGGGTTAAAAATCTATTGATGAATGCATTCATCTGATATCTATGACCATTTTTTCATTTTATAATTCTCACAAATAAATGCAAAAGATTTTCAGCTAACATTTGTGTTAATATTATTTTTACAGCTAATATGGAAAATAATTTCAAAAACACAGAATAATGTGACATATATAGGACAAAATTTGGTATTTAAAAGTCACAATAAGTCATTTTTAATACAAAATATCTGAAAGACTCACTTTTAATGGAGTTTCGCACATTTTCTTACACATGTTTGTTAGAAGGGTCTTAAAAGTTTCAGTAGAGCCTTCTTGAGTAGACACTTTCAACTATAGAAATATGAAGAAAAAAAATGTTCTGAAATAAATGACAAAATATCACAATAAAATATAACTCACATCACTAAGGTAAATACAAATAGTAATAAATACATCACAGTATGCTTCATCTTCTACCACCTAAAAACAGAAAGAAAGAAGTAAAGAGTAAAAATAAGAATAACATTTTTGAATACAATCAGTCACAATTAACAAGTACGAACAATTTTAATCATAGACATACACATATTTAATAATAAAGGAACTAGTATGTAAAATTAGAAAGGTTAGGAGATTGAGGAAATTGAGGAAAATAAGGAAATTGAGAGATTGAGTTAAAATTTGTGAAAATGACAAACAAGTTAGAATATGATAATAAAAATTAGAAGTTAACTTATTGGAATTTTGTTAGTAACTATGAACCGAGCACAATAAAGCAATTAAAATTGGTTACATACAACTAGAATTTCAAAAATATTACAGAACAATAATAACAAGAACAAATATATAAATTAATTGTACCTTGTTAGCAAAAGCTTTTGTAAATATGTTTAGATCAGTTAAACTTGTAATCTCAAGTCCTCTAAGTTCATGCAAACAGGTTTCAAAGCTATATGATGTAAACTTATCCAAAATATTTGAAATCCTATATAGAAAACCATCTTCACATGTAGAGATTGAGTGAATGTTGGTGACAGTGTATACAGATGGATTTGATTCTTTAGGTGTCGTTAGAGTCCATCCGCTAGCCATTGATTTAATTTTAGTTGGTCATTTGCATTTTTTGAAAATATGATTAAAACTCTACTGAAGATGAAAAGTATAAAAAACATAATGAAAAGTAAAGAATTAATATAAACAAACCTACTGCACAATATATCATTAATAATTGTCTTTATTTTTTTATCAACTATAACAATATATGTTTAATATATAATAAATCTCAAAAACAATTATTAAAATGATTTTTTTTATTGAATACATATAAATACAAGCCTGAGTAGTGTATTAAGTAGTAAGTAAGTGACAAAGATGAGTACCACCCAGATAAAATTAAGAAATAATAGTTTTTTACACATCATATAGTAAAGGATATTAGACCAATTCATATGAAACCCAATTTAACATGATACATAATACAATCTTTACCATGTTGAAAAATATATAAATTATAATGAATACTTTGTATAACTACCCATGGCAGCCACCATGATGGCCATCTAGCCACTATGATGACCATCTAGCTACCATGGAAGCCACCATGATGGTCACCTAGACACTGTGATGGCCATCTAGCCACCATGATGACCATCTAGCTACCATGATGACAACGTAGCTACCATGATGACAACATAGCTACCACGGCAGCCACCATGATGGCCACCTAGCTACTATGGCAGCAACCATGATGACCACCTAGCTACTACGGCAGCCAGTATGATGGCCACCTAACTACCATTATGACAAGAATTCTGCACAATTCGTTTAATTGCTGGTCAATTTACAGATTTTGATTAGTTTATAAATTTTTCTTTTGTTCACTGTTTTTTTTCAGTATTAACTTTGAATATGCAGTAAAATTTAAAATATGTTTCTAGTTGGAGAAATGAAGGAAGCAGATGAGCAATATGTCAATGTAAGTAATACCAATATAGCAAAAAAATTGATACATTATATTACTGTTTACCCTTATACACACCCACCATTTATTGTGAAAGCACAAATTAATATAATTTTTCTGTATATCACAACGTTTTTTACAATAAAAATGTACATATTAACACTTACGGCCATATTCACAGTTACCACTTAACATAAGTGGGCTGGTTAACTTTACAAAATGGACTTTGAGTGGAATTTGAGTTTCCATGCCCACTCATT
>JAUZND010001215.1:3316-13637 GCA_034780555.1 Coelogynopora nodosa | reverse complement strand
CAACAAACCGTCAACCTACCCTCCACGGCGTTGGTCGAGAAGAAAGCCAAGTTCTTGGTCTCAAGCGGATTCTCATTAGTGAATTCAGCTGTGCGAGATTGAGGTTCCGATTCGCCAGTCAGTGCAGAGTTGTCACACTGAGAGAGAAAGACAGCGGAGATGCAAATAATGGAACTGTACGGTATAAAGGAAACGACGTCATCGGAACATACAATTAATCAGGCACAAAAAGGGTGCCTGTACAACCGTCTATCTGTAACCCCAGGGTTGTCTGTGTAGGACTAAACAGACCAGTCTACCGGTCATAGAGTCAAAAAATAATATGAGAGAGAGAGAGAGAGAGAGAGAGAGAGAGAAGTATACTGACACAGCTTACATAAAAGGAAAGTCTAGTGTGTACCGGTTTTGAGGCAAAGCTGTTTACTTACATTATAAAATATACACCGAGAAAGAACTAAATTAAAACAAGACGTGTCTCTCGCCGAAAATCCTGCGCATAAAACATTCCGTAATAAAATACGGAAATTAATTATTTACTGCTTGGATTAATCATTCTGTTCTCGTAAATTCGTTTATAACATATCAAACTCGCTGTATAACATTAACACATAGGCTCACAAGTTAAGTGAAAGAACAGCACTTACCTATTAACGTTATGCGAGGCGACCCTTGATTTTCTCGGAAGGCGGTTACACAAACTATGCGAAATTAACTGTACCTAAGACACTCGAGAGAAGTTAAGTAACTATTCATAAACTATTAATGCGATTAAATCAAAATAAGCTGTATGAGCACGACACATGACGAAAGTAATAAAATAAATCATACAAAAAAAGAAAGATACGATATCTTTCGCACCAGCAAGAAGCCTAGCGATAAACTTTAATTTGTACATAAGTGACTATTTGAAAACAAATATATATAATATGTGGTCTACACATGTCTATAACCAAAGGTGTGTTCATATTTAGAAAATGCAAACAGCCGTTGGCTTTAGCGACAGAATGGGAGAGGAGACATAATCTGTGAAATTATAGGATTACAACAACAAACACGCGAAATGCATTTCAAACCATATTTTTATCTCAAAAAGGATGACAAACACTCTAAGCAAACAGTACCTTGAAGGAGCTGGCTTGGATGACACGAATATCAGCGGGAACGCAATCGCCAAATTTAACGTCAACAATGTCACCTACAACCAGACTTTCAGATGGAGCATCTATTTTCTGTCCGTTGCGAACAACCACGGCACCCTGGGGAAGAGATCAGGTAAAAAATAAACAGCAGTTGTTAAGAATTATAATATCGCGTCTTACATAGGTTACCAACTCTCGAATACACTTATACGACAATTTAATTAGCGACCATTAAAAAATATACGAACTAATGTTGCAGAAGATCACGAAAATGTATTCAATAGTAAAGCATCTTAGAATCATATTCAAATTAATTTACCTTTATCTTAAATTTCATGACAGTATAGCCCCGCCTTCCTTTCACACAGTATCTTATGGCGAAATATTGGGTTTTTCGTTGCAACACCGGGCTAATACTAAACATCTAGACTGTACTAATTTAACCGCTTAATAGTGTGAATATTGAAAGGTAAATAGTAACTAAGATAAAGTTAACAGCTGTCATTCTTAATTATGTTTTAACAAAACTGTCGCATAAGCTTTGATTAACAGAGTTTATGAATCCAGTTTAAATATATAGATAATATTTGCATTATATATATTATTCATTCCAAATATATTCAACCAATTTATCGAAAGTCATTAAATTTGCAAGACGAAATGGTGCGTTTAAAAAGTCATTGAACTCTTCAAACAAGACGGCTTAATATTGAAGCAGTCTCTAAGAGAAAATGTTATGCAAATAATTCTTACAGTTAAGTCGCGTAGTATATATTTAGCGAGAATCTTACATAAACAGTAGACAGTGATGGCATATAATCAATTTGCAGTATGAAAGCAAAGTCTATCAATTAACTAAACAAAGAAAATAAACAGGAAAGTTACAGCTCCCTAGGAGTGTATCTTAAAATTAATTAAACATTTAATACAGTGTCTTCAGGGTAGAGAAGATATATCGACCCTGTAGAACGTAATGAAGAAAATACTAGTTGAATGTAGTCTGACGATCATACTGAGTGGCTAAAAATAACGAAACGTTGATTGCGGCGTGGAAAAAACAAGGAAAATCCATCTAGGGTAATTCCGCATAACTTTCAAAACTGGCTACAGTACTACAGTAAACCACTAAAAACAACTTTTTTCAGTCATCATGAAAGAAAAAGTAACGTTAAAAATATATATCAAAACAAGGGTTGAGAATAAAGAAATTCTTCGTTACATAGAGCGTAACATTTTCTAATTTTTGACAACTCTTTACGTCAGCAAAAAAAGGGGGAGGAGATAAAGAGGATGAAAGTAACACGCCAGGAAGGATGTGAACTCTGTGTCGCAATAGAGGGATGACTGAAAAATCTGCAGGCCAACCAGCCCACCTCGCTTGTCTTGTCTGTCAGCAAACTAACTTGGATCAATAACGAAACAAAATTCTCTGCTGGTTAGTACAACAACAACTTTGGGACACATCAAATTCAACATAAAACAATTTAAATGCCCACCGGACTCGTTTTCAGTCAACGACGCTGTAATATATAAATAGAAATCAATAAAATTATATAGGAAAGCCCACTAAATAGTGTTACAGTATTTCCTGAGTGATGGTAACTAAAAATAGGGGGTGTATAAAGTAACGTTCCTTCCTATTAGCAATTCAAAGGTGAAGAAACTATAGAACGTTAGTGAATAAATTATCGTGTGGACTATATTTTACAAAAACCAGGAGCAGCTGAATAGGGGAAAATATTAGTAGTTATTATTTAACAAATTATCTAAATATAGACGAGCGTCTAAATGGAATGCATGTTATAGTTATACCAAAAAATACCTGGGGTACGAGTTTCTTGAAGGATTCCATGATTTTCGAGGATTTTGCTTCTTGGTAGTAAGAAAAGCAGCCGGTGATGACCACAACAGCAGTCAGTACAATTCCGAGATACAACTGGAAATGAAAACTCAACCAATCAATAGAGTACTCAAATCTAGACCAACCTATATAATAAACATTATATATAAATTTGCCAGTATAATACCAAAGTAACAGAATTGATTTTGAAAAAATAGTACAAAGTTACCTATTGTAGTTCAATGTAATGACTTGTGCTATTGACTAAATGAATGAGTCTTTTGGGCGTTGTTCAAATTTCATAGCCAGTTAATCATTTTTGAAAATATACAAACTCTAACCAAATGAGACGTATGTAATCAAAATCGGTTTATGCGACTGCTAAGTGTCTGTTTCATCTATAATATTGTAGCATCATTATGACAGCGCTGATAAGGGCAATCAATTCCGCCATGAGCACTCCCAGAGGGGCCATTAATCGATTTTAAAGGAAAACAAATCTCATTTCTTTGAACATTATCCAAAAATCTAACATGGTTACCATTGGAAGATTCAATTTGCTTTGCGGAACATTTAAACTTTAGAAGATATTTCGAGCAGAAATATTTATAAAATACAGATAAAAACGGTTAATATATTCAACCATAACAACTACCTCAAACCACATATATCAAAAATAGACATAATTGTGCAACATTTTATAATAAATTCTAAAATTGACTGATAACTACTCGAGAAGGTTTATGTTTAATTTATTAAAATGTCAGAATAAATGCATTATTGCACCACTCCTACCCTTACTACAAGACCAACCTTGTTCACATTCCGTTCGTAACTGCAATAATATACACACACAACAGTTGCACACAATGGACGCGACATAATTATTATTATCCAGTTCAGCTCGAGTTAACAAACTTAGAGAGCCAAGACAAATAATAAGATAAGGATTATCAGGCAAGGAGTGCTGATAGAACGCCAACATTGACAGAAATATATCAACCAGTGACCTCCAATGTATATCTATCAATAGTTCTATGTACAATGTACACTAACAAGGTTTACTTTATAAATAAAACTTCTGACAGGTGAATAAATGCTTGCGGCTAGAAAGAAAAAGTATTAACTAGATATAATAACGGTACTATTAAAATGAAAGTATATTACAATTAACTGCAACAAAATCTAAATATATGAAACAATTAGATAAATATAATTAAAATTAACGATGAAAATACAGAAAAAAATTATTAAATTTATGTTACACAACACTTGTGGTTTCGCTTAGACTCTCCCCAGCAAATAAGCAAAAGTAAATAATAATCACAAAAAGAGCAAATATACTGAAAATCCAAAGAGAGATAATATATACGGTGCATGAACAAATATAAAAACATGTCAAATTTTCAGTTTTGTTACTATTACGCATTACGAAAGCTCGAGCAATCAGATAAAAAAAAAATTAATGTTCATTATGGCATCCATCACGTAGCTTGTCTATATCAAAACAAAAGTCGAATATTGATCTCCCTTACGTTGTCCTTGGGAGGGCTTGCATAAGCCGAGCTTTGGATACCGAATGCAATGTAACAGAGTACAGCACCGATCCACAGCAGAAGGGAAAAACCACCAAACAGGGTCTTACAAAACTTGACCCACTCGGGAATAGTCTTTGGAGGAGTGAGGGCGTTGGGACCGTCATGAAGCAAGCGACGACTGAAAAATATCATATTATATTTCATAAATATTTTATTCAATATCTTAAGGTGACAAGTTATAGCCTATAGGTGAGACTGTATTAAAAATGAATCTAATAATGTAATAAATACAGAGCAAAATTAAATTATTTATAAATGATCTTATAGAAAGTAAAAGACAAGCCTCAAATAAATAGAACAATCCTAATTTTAACTCCGCGTATATAACTAATAAATGAAAATATAAGTATTGAAATACACAAGAGATATCTATAAAAGCAAGACAGAACACTAATATTAATAATGATGTACTTACTGAGCTTCTTCAGACGTCAGCCCCTTTTCAGGACAAGTTTTTAGGCGAGCATAGAGGTCCTCAAGTGGAATCTGATGTTCGTCCATTGACAACTCCTGCTTGAGATCCGCCATTTCCTCCTTTTTCTTGCCCTTTTTGGAGCCATCTTTGGCCGTGGCAACACGATAGCTGTCACCTCGCTTTATTGGGTAAAAATACACGCAATGTAGACTCTAATTGATTTACTCTAGCATTATTTAAATTGTGTATTACAACAGAACATTTACAAATGGAACAATAGTTATTACTATATAATTAGTTGAAGAGACTCGGGAAATATAAACATAGTGCTTAACCTTAGTATTAATTTACAATAGTATAACATTACACTATATAATTATAATTATCAATGCAGTCTACAGCATAGTATAAATGAAGATCATTTCCGAATGCATTCAGTGTTTCGTCTCTCAACAGTACAGAGTAGTAATCAAAACATAAACTTAATGATTGGTGAGTGAACCTATTGACCACATCTTCACCTGTCAATCCCTCTGTCTTAACTTATAACATGAAGCCTACACCACAATCGCATATACTAAATATACATGCATGTAGTACTTACAATTGGGAATACAAGTTCATGGACATATATATAGGAATGTATGGGTCCAAACCTACTCAGACATAGAGAATACTAAAAATGTGTATCAGTGCAATAAGATAAATGAACTATGCAACAGAGGTTATTTTATTATATAATGCTCTAGAATTACAAAAAATAAGTACTCTCACGTTCATACATTTAAATAGAAAAAAACTATTCTCTGTTGTTTCAGCCCTTAAGCAGGGCTAATACCTAAGGACCAAAAAAGGAAGCCATTGACTGCTAAATCAGTATGGAGGTTGATATGATAGGCATGAGCTTTTTAGAGTGCCGGCATTCAACAGACATGAAAAATGTTTAAGGAAAAAAATAATTTCAAAAATACTATAATTAATTTAACATCATTTGTTTTTATCAAAATTAAGGGGTTTGGATATTTATGTACATGAATTGAAAATTTGTATTTCTGATTATGGGTTAGGGGAGCAAATCAGTTTTAAATTAATTAGCAACAAATGTTCTGCATTTTAAAATAAATAATTCAAGAGTTCAACCAAATCACATGGTAGTGAATAGTGAACATTATTAGATTATTATAGTCTGTTTTTTTTACTGGTAACAACATCTGTGGGTGCAAAGGAAAATGATCCTGTTAATCCTCTTAATTGCAAAGATAACAAAGAAGAGTCAGAATCATAATGTCTCTCTCACCCCCACCTCTAATTGTTATTGCATTTTAAACTGATCAAAATTCTTTTAAAATTGTACATAGGTTTAAATGGTTAGGAGCTGTCTTACATTTTTGTTGAGTTTGAGTAGGGTGTATTTTTTCCAGATTTGGTTTAATTGTAAAGTATTGGTTACGAAATAAGGAAAATTTTCAATGAGGTGTTGTGGTATATGTAATATGGTGGCTTTTAGTATGGTGTGGTGAAGTATGGTGCATTGAAATTACCCAGAACAATCGGATTGTGTTTTGATTGTGATTTTGAAAATAACTCACCTGACGGAAAAACATTAGTAATAGTCTGGAATTCTATGGTTAATGGAGGTATTAAATAGCTGCTACACCAGCAATATATATATATATTTCCTCCTTAACTAGTTATCTAATAATTAGTGAGTCATTGCTGCACTATTCATAATTTTAGCCTCTATTGTTTGAATTCTAACTTGTACTGCATGTACCTACTGAATTTCGCTCATCTTCCACTGAATGCAGTGAAACTATCACTAACCAATCACATAAATCTATTTGGATTCTATAAATAATTTGAGCTAAGCAATAATATAGATATTATTATGATAATAATTAGTCTAAATTTGTTTTAATATTGGACTATAAGGCTGATATTAAAATGACCAGTCTTCAGAGGTGCAAGCAGTTTGTGGTGAATAACATATAAAGATGAAGAAATTCTTCAAAACAATTACATCCCTTGACAACATTATTAATTGTCTAATAGTTATTTTATGTAATTGTACCACTCAAACTATTGTTTCTTTATTTTGTGAGTGAAGAATATATGATTGTATTGTTAAGAGTTGAGTGCACTACATATTTTATATAAAGATACTAAAAAAATTATTTTAAATATATTTCATACTCTTGGTCAATTGTTGTTTGCCTCTTTTTTGTCTTTTAGAATTTTACAACAATGATGTCTTGACATTAGCAATTTTTTTAACCTGTTTTGATCAATGCATCTGGCATCCCACAGAGCTGATTCCTGAAGATTGGAGTCTGCTCAAGTCAAAATTTTACAATCAAAGCAATTGACAGACAATGCTATCAACCTCCACATGTTCAGATATTAAATTGTATGTCAATGACAAATTGTTCCAATCTACTGTCACTGATAGATCTTCTGCTCTGTGAGTTTAGTGTAATGAATTTTACAAAAACAGATGATCAAGCAGGTCTGTATTCCATAGATTTTGCACACCCAAGATTTTAGCTATTCCCTATCTATCTATATATAAAATTGTGCTCTGCACACCCAAGATATTGTTGAACATTGACTTAGAATGCAAACCTGTGGTCAAGGAAGCCCAGTCATAATGGTGGCAAACATGCTGTCTCCTGAAATTAAAAACTTTGACCCATCAAATGCCATCACAATGTGGTCAACTGCTGCATGGCATCAATGATTCTTTTTAATTAGTGCTTACTCAATGACTGACATTTCTGTTATGACATGTATATTGTAAACATTTTGTTGTAAAATATTAATTGTCTTATGTAAAATGTGGTCTATAATTTCAAAATAGTGTAATTGTTATATTAAAATTTTGTTTATTGTATTGTTTTTAAGTATGAGTAAACTTTCTTGAATACTATTATTGATTTTTTTATTGAATAGTGTTATAAAATGTACTATTAAATTTATATATTATTAGTTATACTCTGCTCACTGATAAAAGATCTTATAATACAATATGAAAATCTTAGTTTTTATACATTGTCATTTTATACAACTTTTTAAATTATGATAATTTACATATGTCTGCATAAATAATACAATTTATATATGAGAAATTAAATGACAAATTACATTTGACATTATAAATATGTCAATATACACCAAACAATATTATAACAATGTATCATAATTCCAATCTAATGGGGTGAGAGAGGAGAATGAGTTAACTGAAATGCATTTTCCAAGTGGTGAGTGAACAGACCTGTTTATCTCTCTTTCCCACAGTTTGCAGCATATTTAATGTAAAATTATGAAATAATAAAATACCTTCAAAACAAAATGTGATTCATGTAAATGGATAAAGTTAACAATATCAAACATAATGTGCTTACAAGTAAGAACAAATAATATGCTGCATATAATCAGTAATTTTACAGAAATTGGAAATTATGAATGTTCAGCTAAAAATTTGAATTTGTTTAAAGAGTTATACAATTTACAAAAATCAAATTCAAGTGGAAGATTCATAATATACACTTTTTAGTTTAAGAAGATAACATGGGCTAAATTTTAGCTTTAGTGATTCTGTGGTGTCCAACAGCAGAGAATTCATTTAGTCTGGCATTCTTTCTGACAGTATAGAAAGTTATCTCACAAATTGTGCTTGGGTTTTACAAATATAATGTTATCAGTGATTACAGCTCTCATAAATAAAATGTATGTTTCATTCGAGCAAAGATTGCTTTGTGTTTGACCAAATATTTTTCTGAAGAATTGTTGAACAATCACAACAGCATAATTCTTAACTCTAGAAAATGATGTATAGAGAAATTGTGCTTATTGCTTAGAGGTAAGTAAAGCTAGAAATCCATAATCTATGTAATTACATCAAAATTTAAAAAAACAGTTTGTAAAATAATTGTTTACAATATTAGAAAAATGCAGAGTATGCAAAAAAGGAATGAGTATATTATTGATGTTAGTTGTGAAGTTTGTTGGACATGATGAGGTGGGTGGAATATAAATGTTATTAATAGTGATGTATTGATTAGGTATTTAATATTATATATAAAATTAAAATATCATTTTTGGGTAATAAGACCTTGTAGTTATTAATATAGTAAGAATTGTCTTATCTTATTAAGAACATATCATGTGGATATGGTTTTCATAAACAATCAGTATGAGGTCAATAGAGTATTAGTGGTTGTTATTGAGAGTGCATCAGCTGCACTGTAACAAAAGTAGGAGCTGTGGGTTTATTTAATTTAATACATGGTTTACTCATTTACTTTGATAAGTAGCACTAAATTTCTTATATTTTTAAGAAATTACTATGAAAATTATAATTAAACATAAGTATAAATATACATAAAATTATAGTGACTGGTGTACTGTCAATAGTCGTAACACTATTTAATTGCAGTGCGACTGCCGCACGGTTTATAGCGACCTTTATAGCACCTATTATAAATTTAATTTTAGCAGAACAACAACAGATGCATAACTTAAATAATTATATTAAAATTATTTCCTTAATGTAAAATTTTCAGCTCCATTATATTTGTAAATGTATACATAAATATAATTATACTGAACATACCCCTTCGTTATTGCTCGCCATCTTTGAGAAACACACAGCAGCAAAAGCGAAAGTCGAATTTATATTAATATGTACCAAAATATTTTATTGAAATAGTTAAACAAACCCGAAAGATTTAATTAGCTATTTGTGCGAACATTGTTCATTTTCATTAAATATATTAAATTAAAGTAATATGGAGCTGTAATACATAACACATTTTGGGGAAAATAGTTAATTTTTATAAATAAGCCCAATAAATAAGAAATTGGGACCGACATTTAATTTGTAACTTGAAAAATTTGAGAACAATTCACAAATACTCATTGCAAATTGCGATGCACATATATATATATTTTTCAGTTATATTTTGGAGGAAACAAATTTGGCATGAAATCAATAATATTAGTTAATAGATAATTATAAATTTATAAAAATTGGGTTAGGCATTTAGAAAATATAAAATGGCATTTATATAAATTTATAATGATAAAAATATACCTATCGATAAATATTTGTAACAATTGTCAAAGGATTTATCAAATGTTGATACATTTTCAGCCAATATCTATAAATTTTTAGTAACTATCGATAGATTATAACAAATATATATATAAATAGATATTTAGCAAAATTCGAAAGATATTTAGCAAAATTCGATAGATATTTAGCAAAATTCGATAGATATTTAGCAAAATTCGATAGATATTTAGCAAAATTCGATAGATATTTAGCAAA
>JAUZND010001214.1:0-13638 GCA_034780555.1 Coelogynopora nodosa | reverse complement strand
ATTAAACTGATCCTTCAAAGATTAAACTGATCCTTCAAAGATTAAACTGATCCTTCAAAGATTAAACTGATCCTTCAAAGATTAAACTGATCCTTCAAAGATTAAACTGATCCTTCAAAGATTAGACTGATCCTAGAGACAATTTGAAAATCAACTTAAATTTAAATTCGGTTATGTTCTGCTGAACTGATATTTGGATGACAAATAAATCGATATAGCTATCGAGTGATGTGTCTTTTATTATTAGTTCATTTTGTTAATGACTATCGATTTATATATCTAAATATATTATATTTATGTTTTGATTATTCACTTCGACATCGTTCGGATAGGTTAAAATTGTAATTACTAATATTTAAGATAAGAACAAACAGAATGTTGTTAACATTTGACAAAATAACAACATTTGTTCGAACAAAAAAATATTAAGTTGATTCTTGATAAAAAATATATACGTTCAATAAAACTTGGAAATAGATACACCTATTTATTGTCAGTAATGGTATTGTCAAACTTCTAGAAAATAGATATGCTTCCGCTTCTTTGAAAATAGAATTCACTTATGGATCGATTAGTTCACATTTGACTATTTAAATTTTGATTACCATTTTGTGACATCAAAGTGATTAAAGTCCAGTATACAATAATATCACTAAATGTTCAACTGTCCCTTTACGCTTCTAAAAGAGTTATGTACAGACTACACCCCAATAGAATAGAATTGCACGTCAAAAAAATGTTAATATTATTTACAGATTATATATATATGTATATGTATCAAAAGTAAAACGTAAAAAGGTAATCACCAGAAAGAATTTTAAAACATGTTTATCGTAAATCGGGCAGCATGCGTTTCGCATGATAGATAGATTAATGTAAATATTCCAATATATTTAATTTGATATGTTTATCACTTAATTAGCTAATTGAACAAGGTCACTATTACGACATTATTCTGTCATGAATAATTAATAAACATCAATAGTCGTAAGTAACTACCTTTCCCCTTTGAAAACAGATCATTTTCTTTTTTGCCAATCTTCTTAAGTAATTATTAGAAGGATTATATACTAAACAGGAAAGGAAACATTGTTCAGAAGCTGTGTGTAATGGTGGCAGTAATCGATAATTATGTTACGCTTAATGTACGAGAATATTTATGAAATGAAAAAATACGAATACAATGAAAACATGTGAATACATTAAAAATTATTTTGTGGAAACGTTTCAATATAACCGTATATATTTTCCTCCCAAATTAACAAATGACGTTAAAAAGTATATTTTTATATCTAAAATTTAATTTATATAAAGCATTACAATCGACAAACGCATAATTATTTAGAAAAAGTTGGATATCAAATGCATTACACAAATCAGAAGCAATTATTTAGAAAATACTTAATTATCTTCGCATGTCGTCTGTTGAATCTTGTCGATTGAATACTCATCAAGCGTGTAGCATATTGATATTATATTAGATAGATATATATATGTGGATATAGTTGGGGAGATAGATAAATATTTTAGTAATTTATGGGTACTGATTTCTATATTTTTATACATATTGTTTATCCTTTCGTTTTCTAAATCCATTTAATTAATTTTTACTTATTAATGCTTCATCGATTGTAATGTCTTGCATACACAATTGGTGAGATACTTAAGGTTAAATGTTGTACAACACTTGTAATTGGTTTAGAAAAATAATGTTGAATCGAAGCGTTTCTTCAATAAAATTGTCATTATATTTAAATATTTTAATTTTATTAATTATGATCAGATTTTTTTACACATAAGCTGTACATTATTGGCTACACATATCACAATATAAAGTGGGCAGACACAGCATAATATACAGTAGTTTGAATTTTATTTTATATATAATGTATTCCACTTTATACATAATAATACCAATTGTATTACACTATTCAAAATGAGGGGAACAATGTAGAGGGACAATTGTATATTGTGACACTTGGATTTAAAAAAGGTATTTGATAGTTTTAAAATGAATAATCAAGCATTTCGAAGTAATCGTGATTTTAAAATTTAGACAAATATTACTAATAATTTAAATACTATAAAATCTATGCATGTATTTATTTATATGATATATACTACATTAAACACACATCTATTTCAAACTATAAAAAATGCATATTATATAGGGTGTTCAAAATCAAGTGTCAAAACTGTGTTTTTGTATTTTTGTTGATTAAACATGTTATTTAAATGTTGTACCGAGTTGATATAATTGTTTTATCTGGATTTTAAAAATTGGCCAAAATTTTAGCAACTCTCAATTCTTGTTTAAACATTTCAACATCGACATGTAATCAATATGTTTTAATATGTTATATATATATATATATATATATATATATATAGTGTAAAAATGCAACTTCAAGTATCTTAATATAATTATCTTCAATGTTTAAATTAGCATAAATCATGTTTTTATGTAACATTTGTGTTAAGTCTTATTATTTATGTTGCCAATAGATACTGTTATTGACAATATATCAAATAAATGCTCACATAAACAAAATAAAATAAGATAAAAAAAGCTTCTCTATTTGAAAGCGGCGTTATGGCGTTATATTCTTTTATTAAATATCTACATTTTCTTTTATTAAATATCTATATATGTTTTGAGATACATGTTATTTGTTATAGTTTTATATATTATACATTTATAGCCCTACAATCTGCCAAGTTCAATATAGAAAATAAGAGTCTGTATTGCTTAATTTTTAATAATTAGGTTATTTTAGTTCTTACACAGAGATATTTTACTTCCTTTAAGTGACGCAGTCATTTTCATGTTACATTTACAAGCTTCATCAACATGTCTGCTTTACATAATAATTGTAAAGTATCTTTATTCTTTACTAATACTTGAAAAAATTACTAAATAACCACTATAAACTCTAGCTAAAAAATTGTGTTGTTTTAAGAAGAAATGCAAACTTTATTATTTATAGAGTATACACATTGAAATGTATTTCATAATTGTCAGCAATGTTGGTTGTCTTGCTATATGTCATTAGTTGCATAATAAACATTTTTGTTGCTTCTCATAAAATATGTATACTTGATTATATCACAGATTGCAGTCATTTGTAGCCTTGCTTAAAGACTAAATTGTTGAAAAAGTTGATTTAACGCTAATCGACATTTAAATATACTTTTTTCTTTAAAGATGAAGGTTTTTAGCTCAACTATTAATTCTGATTGTCAGATAAATTTCAAGTTCTCTTACTCGAAAGTTTAAAAAATAATCCTGAAAGCCTTTCAAATTCAACAAACAATATCGTTAGTAAACTTTTAGTCTATCATTTAAACTATCTCTACTCTATACGGTGTTACCATAACTTTAGAAAAACGTAAGAAATGGATACCTCTATTTCCTCGAATTTAGCAACTTTTTCGTTTAAAATTATACTTGTTCTGATTGCTATTATTGGAATATAAACAAATTAAAAAATTCCAACATTTACCCTTTAATATCGATAAAGTATACATTTAACTCATAGATTCTCCAGGGATGCAATCATATGTAAATAGTTGAGATAAATTGGTTATAAAATAGAAATAATTTAGTTAAATTTGTTTTGTTTAAATGAATTCTTGTTCGGTACAAATTCTTTCATCTGAAAATTATTAAAATTAATTTTAGTGATGTAAATATTCACATATTTTAAATGTGTATTAATAGCTAAATAATAATGAGTATTGTATTATAGAATACAGATTTCCGCACTGATTAAAACAGCATTATTTGTGGATGACTTTTTACGTATTATTTTATTAACAATTATTTCAAGTAAAAATTTACTTAGAAAATAAAAAAGCACGTTTTACAACTTTTATTTATAATAAGACAAAATAAAAGTGATTATTTATCCTTGTTGTAACAATATAAAAGCGATTTTTTTAAATATTTCTCGTAGTTACTTACTGTGTACAATTCTTGGAAATTTGAAGCGAAATTTTCATCAAATTCAAAATTCAGTTTACTAACTTTACATAGCAGTTTGCTAACTTTACATAGCAGTTCACTAACTTTACGTAGCAGTTTACTAACTTTACATAGCAGTTTACTAACTTTACATACCAGTTTACTAACTTTACATAGCAGTTTACTAACTTTACATAGCAGTTTACTAACTTTACATGCCAGTTTACTAACTTTACATAGCAGTTCACTAACTTTACATAGCAGTTTACTAACTTTACAGCAGTTTTACTTTTTTATAGATTCTTTGATTTAACTTGAAGAGTTTTAATATTTAACGATAACGAAAATTTTATTTGAGGTATAATTTTTTGTTTCCTAATTAATTTGCTAATATTTATTTGTATATATTTGTTTACAGAACGTTAATAAAACATATTAGATATATGGTATACTGATTGAACGCTGTAAAAACTCAAAAATGAATTCAACTTTCTAAAACTTTAAAAATTAAAATATATAACCGTAAATATTACTAACTAACTGAAATGATTTCGCTTCCTCTTATTGAATTGTACGTCATGATAATCAATTGTTATTGCTTATGCTTAATATTTTTCTAATGATATTCCTCAATGAACCATTTTAGTTTCTAAACATTTTTCAACTAATCATTGAAATTGGATCAACACATATTTTAAGTCAAACAAATTTAAAATCAGAAGAATTTTTTCAATAATTTAGATATCGTAAATAATAATATATTTCTGAACGTCTCACTACTTTACAATGTTTAAGTAATACGTATATATACAATTCATTTATATTAAAACGTTGCATTTTTAAAATGTTGTTCTGATACATGTGTTTCCGATTTCGTTATAATATATACAATGCGATTTCGCCTTTTCACAAATATATGACTACTGAGCCAGATACCCTGATAGTAAGCTCCGTAATTAATATTCAACGAAAATGCATTATATACTTTGTGGAACAGAATTATTTTATGAATGGTCACCTAGGCAATATTCACCATTGAAAACACACTAGAAGCCACTTGAACCAAAGAAGTAACAGGTTTTAGCCCCTCAGAATTGACAGACATACATTCTCTGTTATAATAATATGTGAAATATGTGTATGCTACATGTAATGGCTTATTTAGTGAAATAAAACCTAGAAATATATATCTAAATAATGTAGTTATTGAAATATTGAGGCCAAACGTAAAGGTAAATTTTGATACAGTAAAGAGCTCCTATATCAAAGCGTTACTACATTAAAGTCCCAAAAGTACAAATCAATATTATCATTAAATAAATAAATCAATAATAATAATAATAAATAAATCAATAAAGAGTCATTTGCATAAAGAATTGGTGTATAGTTGGTTAGGTGGTAGCCATTGCCTGAAAGCATTTGTTCATGGCTATCCTGCATCTATATAATGTAGTTGATCATGGCTCATGTATATGCAACACATTGTCCTACATGAACATGATGCTACCTGAATAGTACTCAAGTGTAGAGATTTCGTAGGATTGTTCATGGATTGGATTTTGTAGAAATTCGTATTGACGTCTATTTTAAAATATCTAAATATATAGGTATAGAGCGCTACAATAGAACTTACGAGAATGGTTGGGGTTAGCAGTCACCATGGGTGATAACATTTTTCTAATATAATGTTTTGCTCGACCATACCGCCAGTTTATTGACTGGAGAAAATTATGTATTGCGGTCAATGAAGAAAGTGATTTACAAAAAAAATCGATTTTAATAAATTTATTGAACAATAAATATGGGAATATATAGATATACAAATACACATATTTACAATATTCAGAACATTAAGAAATAGTTTATTTCAAATACTTGCCCTGTTTATCTATACTATTCCTTTTTATCTATTATCTATTATATAAATGTTCTTGTGTCTTTCTGAACTCCCTATCCAACGGTTCAACCGTCAATGATCTCAGAAAATGGTAAACAAATTTATGTAATTCGTTGACATTAGCTACATTTCTGTTTCGTCTAGCTGACTTTAAATTACGGAAAACATAACGGTACATTAAATTAAACTATGGAAGTCTGAGAGAAATGATGTGCTCTATAATAATATACTGTAGCTAATTCTCCTCTTTCGTTTTTAATTTATTTTATTACTCATTTTCTTACAGCTGTAATAGACTTTATCATAAAAAGAAAAAGGGTCTAACTATGACACAAAACGACAAGTTAGAAAAACATGTTGGTTCATGACCTTCACGATATGAGTTCATGACTTTCACTAATAATGCATTAAATGCATTTCTTAAAATAAAAAATAGGTTTCTCTTATTATAGATGACTTTGCTTCGTGTTAAAAGTTGTCCTATTTATGCAAATTATTTCTAACATTACATTTTTGAGCCAGCTATATGTACATTGACAGTAAAAGAAGACACAGTTGTCAACTATTCATAACCAACACTATACAGTTCTTCTTGATCACATAAAATGTACCCAAAATTACCATAATGAGGTAATATATACGGTTTGTCTTATCAATCGAAAATGCTCTGACAAATTTGTGAACGGAGGAAAGTATCGATTTGACTTTGCGGTGATTATTTCTTGTTTCGCTTGCATAAGCAAGTTATTATTCACCCTAATTAGGGTAGGTATAGGTATCTAATAATCATCTGTACTAGCTCTGTCAATGTCACTCATTGAGCTGAGAAACATAAATCAGAGATTCGAACTTGGCCAGATGATGTGACAATGAAAATATACTCTCCTACGCGATACAATTGGTTTCATATACGTTTCAAGATAAAGTTGAATTATTTTTATTAATTTTTATGATGGTATATTTGATCTTTTTATTTGTGGTTTTGTATAAATGTGAATAAGAGAAATGTTATTGTTTTTTTTCCATTTTAATAATTGTTATTGATATTTAAATATTTTGCTTCTGTTTATATTTCGGGAATTTGTGATGTAGTTTCAAATAAGATAAAATAAAAATCCTTTTACTAAATACTTTACCATCTTTTACGCAATATAATTAATAAAAATGAGTACGACGTAACTTAAATTGTTCTTCAATTGTCGATGAAAATATTAATAAAATCATAAAGTTCCGAGCTCAATTTTCCCAATTTCATACATCAAGTAATAATTCCAAAGGGCCCATTTTGGTCCATTTAATGCAAAGCATGGAAAAATGTTGATAAATAAAGACAAGTAATGGTCACTTGTGAGGAATGCAACGAAAAACCACCTTTCAACATACAATATTTAATCTAATATTAATCATTCGGATAATTATTTGTATAACTCTTTATGCCTTTTTGTTAATTGTAATAAAACTTTCAATTTTTTATCATTTTTCTTTGCATGCAAAAATGGAAAAAAACTTAATTTTTTTGAAAAAATCTTCAACTGTATGAATATTTAAAAAATAATACTACAATTTCAGTGCATCAAAAAGCCGTGAACAGATATAGTTATGTTTACTTTAAACTAATTACAAAGAAGTTTATTAATTCTAAAAACAAATAATAATCACTGGGTATAATTTTTTGCATCATAACATTTGTGCAAAGCTCAGAGTTTTTCCCTTGAAGAATTGAGTTCTGCTAGAAGCGAGAATTTGTCATAAAATACCATTATTATTGCCTTTCATCGCCAGACGTCCATAGACGTCCCTTGGCGTCCATAGACGTCCCTTGGCGTAGTAAGTAAGGCTGCATACCGGAATTTAAAAAGATACTACTTTGATATTTCAAAGACAAAAGGACAACATATTTAAATAAAAGACCAATTACACTGTGCTGCAGATAATATTCAATAATTGATGTTGAGAAGCAGAATAATGAAATCAACATTTTAAAACTTTACATGATACAGAAATGTATAAGTTTATAGGTCAGTGTGTTATGTTTAAACAATATTAATTAAAAATTAAATTAAATTAACGTTGTAAATAACTGCTAATTTAAAGCAAAAAGTCAACTTCAAATTTTCTTGATTTTTTAAAATTCCCTTTATTACTTATCGTCAATGCAATGCGCAGATATTCTGATAAAATCTATGATGTTTTTCCTAATAAAAATGTTGCATTAAAAATCAGTAATGTTTTCAAAATTAGCATTTGCATTAAAAGTATGATATTTTAAGATTACTATTTAATTAATTAACATATTTATTAGAAGCTAATTTTGTTTCTATAACTTTTTTATGAACGTATTTCTCTTTCCGGCTCTGTCATATTATGTTCCACAGTCATGACTTACCTTAGCATGTTTCACAGTAATGACTTACCTTAGCATGTTCCACAGTCATGACTTACCTTAGCATGTTCCACAGTCATGACTTACCTTAGCATGTTTCACAGTCATGACTTACCTTAGCATGTTCCACAGTCATGACTTACATTAGCATATTCCACAGTCATGACTTACCTTAGCATATTTCACAGTCATGACTTACCTTAGCATATTCCACAGTCATGACTTACCTTAGCATAGTCCACAGTCATGACTTACCTTTATAGCATGTTCCACAGTCATGACTTACTTTAGCATATTCCACAGTCATGACTTACCTTTATAGCATGTTCCACAGTCATGACTTGGATTGTTAAATAGATATCAAATAAATTCATGCCCTATATTTAAAAGATTGTACCCCACTCGAAAACTTTATATACCAAAATTTCTAATTAATTAATAGATGTTATAAATTCTAAATGCAACAAACTGCTTTGCTCTCATTTTTACAGAACAACAGTTATACAATATATTTATATTTTGAGGTCACTTTCCCATATCAATTTCTTAAGTGAATAATATTACTTCTAATTGGATAAAACTTGTTAATAATAATATATATATATATATTGGCTAAAGTTTTATCAAAGTCCGAATCTTTGATTTATTATGTAGCCAAATATAAAAGGAAAACACCTAACTTTTTATCAAAACAGAGAGATTAACCAAAAATATTTATCATGTTATTATGTTATAGCTACTTAATACAAAAAATAAAGTATTTATATAATGAGTTTAAAACAATTATATGTATTGTGAGTACATGTTAACGACCGGTTCTCCGTCAGGAAAAAGTGGGATGGTTAATTGGATGTAAATGTGTTCAAAAGGGAATCGTTACACTAGAAGTGACTACTGACAGACAGCCTAAGAGGAAGATTGAAAAGGAAACAACAAAAAATATAGCTAGCATAACGTTCGCCAGATTGCGTAAATTCCGGTTTCTTTGAAAAGATCTTCAATTTTTGAAACAATAAAGTGTCGTATCGCCAATAGAAAATGTAAACGAAACGCAGTAGAAGGTGAAAAGAAGATGATTATCATGCTTCTAGCAGACCAAAGCGGAGGCGCGCTTCCGGGGAATTAATATGTTGAGACGGTGATGGTGGGGTGCATTAGGTGTATGGCCAACAACCGAACTACTCAACGAATGCTTTCCTGGCCTGGCGTGGCGAAGAGGAGAGAGAGTTGATGGATAGGGAGATGGAGAGGGACAGGGAGAGGGAAAGAGAGAGGGAGAGAGGGTAAGAGAGAAGTAGAAGAAGAAGAAGAAGAAGAAGAGGAAGAAAGGCGATAAGTTAAAGCATCGACGTGTGAACAGCCGAGGACTGGATTCGTCAGTCAGTGATATACAACAAGGCGTGTCTAACGGAGAAGTGGAAATCACTTGACGCATTCAGAAGTAGACCTATAGCTAACTACTAGCTAACACTCACTCTCCCCCTTCTCAGACTCAGTGTCCGTCAGTGTCGGTGTATTCGAAAATCGCGACTAACCCACGGAATCGCCCGCTACGTTCGCAGTGTTCAAATTCATATTTTAAAAAAAATTAAAAACAAAAATAATTTATTTTCCGCACTATAGTCGTATTTTCATCATACTAGACAAGTTGCGTCGTCGCGTGAAGTTTAACAAAATGTTCACAGACCAACAATAGCAGTAACAATTGGGAGATGGCAACTAATTGCCCCGCAAACTCGTGTGATTATTGTGAGCCTCGGCCTGGTATTTTGGCCCTCTTCTCTCTACTGTTTCTTCTGGCGGGGCGGCCTGCGGTTTGTGACGAGTTCCACGTTGTCCTTGCAGGTCCCTGCGCTCAGGAAGGGGACAGCTACTGCACCCAGACAGTGGCCAACAGCATCTGCTCACTGGAGAAGAACGAGTGCTTCTGTCGACGTGGATTTGTATCAATTCAGGAGGAGGGAGGCATCACTTGCAAGACATGTGAGTTGCGCTTAGATTTTTCTAAATTTTTTAGATTCAACTAAACATAGTGTGCAAGTATCATTATATATTATGCGTCTCAAGTTGTCAACATATAAAAAAAATAAACGCTTAAAAGTGTAGAGTTCTTCACTTTATATCTTCCCTGAATTTATGCTCTCGTGTTTATTAAACATAGCAGCTTAAACATATTTTCTAAAAATCGTTGTCAACTGAAAACTTAAGTAATGGTCAGCTACCTTTTTAAAATAGGTTATTATGATTGATTATATGCTTAGTCATGTTTATTGATTTTATGCTTATTGGTGTATTGTTTTTCATGGTTTTTTAATAGAAATTAAAAATATTGAAGTTGTATTTAAATTTATTAAACAAATATTCTATTTTATTGATGATGATAAATAACAATTGGATTTTGTCCTTGTGCTTCACAAAGGTTGGGAAAATCAATTAGAAAACTTCATAACTTGTTGATACACTATATTGATATAATATATATAATATGTATAATTATATTAGTGAAATTAATTGGGCTATATTTCTTGATTATAACTTTCTAATTCAATCGCTTTTGATAAGATTATTTAGAGCTTATTCACCATGTAAACTAATACATTATTTAGAGGGCATCCTTCTCTACTACTTATGTAAACTAGTACATTATTTAGAGTGCAGCTATACATGTATCAACAAATACGGGAAAATATGTAAATGTACTCCATAAAGGTCACGGAAAATATCTGAGAACCAAATTATACCAGAAAAGATCTATTAATGAAACACAACGCATCCGTTTTACATGAATGTTTAGATGTGAATATTAGTAATTTGCATTCACGCGACTTCACTACTGAAAACACTTGTAATGAATGCAACACACCGTGGTGTCTGAACCGACAACTAAAACAATGAATTTGCGGGAAAATATTTAGCGCGGAATTTTTCCGAAATAATCTATTCATACAAATCACTACAAGATTAATACATTTTTTATTTACATATTTTTCTGTACGACGACGATGTGAATAAACGATGCATAAACGATAGTGTTAGGGTAGTGCTGGTGTATCTTATAGGATGAAACTGAAAGCGAGGCTTTGTTTTGTGTCATTTTTACAAGAATAGCATTATTAAGGGCGTTTTCAGTCCTAAAGATAAACAAAAAATAATAATGAATACAAACTGTCTACGTATTGAGAATAGTTAAACTTCTGTAGTGTGAAAATATTGTGTTTGTTTGTTTTTTATAGACAAAGCTTATATTATACAGTATACAGTACATATACGACGGGAAAGTAATGTGGAACTTGTTCATACGGCAAATCTTCAAAGATTATTAAAGATAACAAAGGGTAACTTTTAATTGAAATGATCAGACTAATGACTGCTTTATTATAAACAAGTGTATAAGTCAGGTATTATTAATGAACTTAACCGTTTCTACATTCTACATTCGATTTTTTAAATGTTTAAATAGGCAACCAACAATTACGATATCATTTAATTACTCTTAACCATTGTGTTGGGTTTGTTCTGTTGCTTGGAAACTAAACCGACCATACAAGAAGCATTCCACTGAAGAAATGAGGTGAATTGATGCAAATGTATAAACGTTTATCGAAAATTTCGATATTAATTAAATGTAATAAAACCTGTATAAAATGATAACCTGGTAATTTAATAGTTATTATGTCAAATACAGGAATATACTCTCAAAACAAGAAGAACTGAACTTCGCAAGCGAACAGAACATAACTCCTTATTTTATAATTTATTTCAACAAATTTACATCATGAGACAAATTGCAGCTATACATTTGTGAATATCTATAAGTTTATAGAATTTTCTAATATGGGAAGATTAAATAGTATACTATGACTATAAAAAGAATTATAGACTGTAAAATATATATACAAATATTCACAGAGAAATCAATATGCGTACAAACAGTCATGAAAACAAAGCTAAAGTACATTATATTTTTAATAGTAAATAAATATTGATTTTTGAAATTCTATAGTTATAATTATGTACAGTGTTCGTATTGTCGGTATAATTGATATGTGGTGTATAAATTTTTTTTAATTTTTAAATTTTCATTCATATTATTCATAATTGTAATATTTATATATAATGTAAAATGTAAATATATAATGTATAATATATAATATAATGTATATCCTATACACAATATAATTCGTGTAATCCAAAACAGTCGAATGGTTTAATAATTATACTCTATATTTAACATCGTGAATAGCCCATGTCTGAGAATGTCTGTATGGTATGTCTATTTAAATTAGAGATATAGTTAACTTTGTAAAGAAGAATGTCAAAATAATTATCTGAAAATATGTTTTTGCAATTAGTTTCTTAAATCGTTCTTAGTTTGGAGCCGAAAATGTCCCTCTAAAGATGGGTAGGTAGGTATCGATTATTCAGAAAACAAATATGTTGTCAATAATTTTCTTGAATTAATAAAAACTTTGCTAAAACTGATCAATACACTTGACTTAATTTTGGTGATTTAAATTGTAACACAATCAATGAACCTGGCGAGGATTAAAATATACAATTTAAGTTGAAGTGATAGATTATGTACAAAGTAGTCGAAGGCTTCTGCACACTATGTGTTAGATTTCAACATTATCGTTAGTTAATGAATATCGTTATGTTTTTACGACGGTAGTCAACAAATAGCGCTTTAGAATTTAAAACTTTATTTCTTTGAGTGAATTAAACCATTTGATATTATTAAGAATAGTAACTTTTATTGTTCAGTATTGCTCCCTTTACATATAGATTAATTATTTAAGTTAAACCCGGATTATGTTATATAATGTAATTTTATATTAACAACGTTTTAAAATGTTGAAACATATATTTTTTTGTATACGACCTTTACAAAATGATGTAAATTAGTCTCGAGATCAATATAGATCAATATATATGCAAAAACACAAAGCACAGAACAGTCAAATTAATATAAGGTTTATCACAGTTTGCCTTATCTTGCTTTTTTATATTCCTCAAATATTTACCGAATTGACTTATTCAAAAATTCAAATAATTTTACCAACGAAAAATCACGATTATTTGAAACCCCCTTTCACGCAAACTAAACATTTTAAGTAATTTTAAAATTAACGAATCTATCAATTTAATTAAAACGAGTTTTTGTATATAAGTTTAAATTTATGTGTTAGACAAAGGAAATTGTAAATGGTAGCAATCCAGGTCACACCACAACTTTCCACAGCCCACACTATTAGCCGCGGTGGCGCAGAGGTAGCTTGCATGCCTCTAGTACCGAAAGTCCCTGGTTCGAATCCTTACCAGGCCACCTTACATGATTAAATTCAGCGGCTGCCCAGAGAGGCTCAGGGACAGTGCCCGCTGTGGTGCGCCTCA
>JAUZND010001213.1:0-13639 GCA_034780555.1 Coelogynopora nodosa | reverse complement strand
CGCTGTGGTACTCACCAAAGACTTAACGCAGGTTCCAAAATCGAAATACAAATGGAAGGAATTACTCTCCCATATTCGACAAATATAAACAACCATATAAACAAATCGAGTAGGAGTCGACATAACTCCTACTATTTTCAGAGAAGCCAGAGAAGTTGGCCTACCTGTTGCAAGTTCCACTAGAGAGATACCCAGCGACCATACGTCAGACCGTATATCGTATCCATTGATCGATAACTTGGGGTGGATGCGCTCCGGCTGTACAGGGGAATTATACGGGTTATATGGCTGTTACTACTTATAGCTGAAGAAGTAGTACTTCTTGCATTGTCAGAAAATTAACATGGACTGTTTGGATGAGTTTGTTCTTAATTCAGCGGTTAATTTCAGATTATTGTCTGACAGATAGCCAAACATGTAGTGCAATAAAAATATAAACAATTATTTATAAATAACTATTTAAAAAAATATTATAATTACAAGAAAAATATTACAGAAAACAATTAAACTAATCAAGTTGTATCCTACTCGTGTAGTTTGTTTATTTATCATTTTAACGCATATTTCTCGTCACTACGTCAAATTTTTAAAACAATCCAACAAATGAAATAAATTTATGATAATAACGTAACATTTCCTGATTATACAAGAAGTTTACTAAGTTTTATAAAAATATCACATCAATAATCACGTAATGTCATTAGATAACACAATCCAAGCAACATGTAATTTAGGCAAATTAATAGGAAAAGATAAATTTTAGTAAAATTTCAGTACGATATATTTATTGCAATTCACTCAGGACTGAATTAAATATTTTTAAATTGGTTTCTGGTATAGATAATATGTAATTAAATAAAATAATTACACTAACTAATTCTTATAAACTGAAAACATATTTCAACGAAGTATTCCAATTTAAATAGTATTGAAAACATAATTTAAAAATTATTATATTATTATAGTTAATTGCTCCATACTACTAACGAAAGTGTAAGTAATATGCCGACTACAAAATGGTATATTAATAGTGCAGATTACACCTACAGCCATATATGGTTTGCAGCCCGCATCTCTCGACTTGGCAATACTATCAACCAGTTGACCTGAGATACCAAAATCACAAAGTTTGATATTTCCTTCCTGATCTACCAGAATATTTGACGGCTTCACATCTGAAAAATAAAATATCATAATATTGTCAAAATATGAAGATTTTTGCAATTCAACATCAATTTAAGATGCCTAATTACAGTCTTCGATGTATATATTATTCTTCTATGACGTCACAAACCTCGATGAATCACATTCAAGTTCGTCTTGAGATAGTCCAGCGCCATCACTGTCTGTAAAATTAAAATATAAAACAAATAAACAGTCAGACACATGATTATGTCCAGTTGAGAAGGATCACACAGATGAGCTTGTTAAAGACCTACAGCATAGGTGATCTTGCCCAAAACCGGCTCAGAAATGGTCTCTGAGAACTGCTTGTCCAGACAGCGGTAGAGTTTGTCCAATGAAGTGGCCATCAGTTCCATACAGATCCAACAGTCCCCCTCCCTGAACAAAGCCCCGTAGAAGCGGACAATGAAAGCGCATTGGGCCGCTTTGATCACAACGTCGAGGTCCTTCAACGTGTTGCGCTGTTGTTTCTCGTCCAGGGTGGAACGTATTCGCTGTCCAAAAGCAAGAGGCACAATTATTGTGTGTTTATAGCGGAACGTTTGGAGTGCAAATGCGATTGTGCAATTGTGAATAAAAATGCGTAGGCTTAGTGACGGTTTATTTTATAAAGGATATATTCCTATAATAAATTATTGGCTAAAGATCAATTATTTCAATGATTAAGAAAAAAATCACAGTATTAAAGTAATGACATCAGTAGTATAGGAAGAGTCGATTCTGGCACACCACTTGACCTTTTACCCCTTACATTTTTTAACGATCCGGATCATTATGGATCATAAATACGTCAAAATCTTTCATTGAATATATCTTTTTACGGTAGTAACCTATGACAACCAAAGTTAGTATGATGACTCACAGATATAAGATAAATATTTTTATACTACTTACAACTAATTGTAAATAGCATATAACATCAAACATTTAAATTAGTGTCTAATTACATTACAACAATATTGTTTAATACTAAATATTGTTTTTAAACCATTTTTTAAATTTTGGACAAAAATGACGTGATTTTTGTTTTTAGCCTATAATTTTTGATTTTTACAACTTATGACAACCAAAATTGGTATGATGACTGATCAACATAAGCAAAATCTTTTACACAACTGTTTTTTTGTAAGTAGTATTATTTAAAAAATATTTCTTATATAGTAAAATAAAATTTTATAGATAGACATTCAGAATAGCTATGAGCTAGAATCAATTTTTTTAAATTGGTTGAAATTTAACAAAGTTATAGACATTTTAGTGATTCACAGCTGATTGAATCAATTTTTATTTTTATTATATAGTAGAATTAAATAGAATAGATATACTAGCAGAACAACTGTGACTCGGAGCTTATTTTTAAAACATCGTTTGAAATTTGACTAGGTTGTAGACATTTAACCATTGTGATGTATTATGGCCATATATTGCACGATGATTTCAATGAGGATTCTGACGTTCACTTAGCTTGATTTAGCTGCTTACAGGTTGATCTAAATGTAATCATTATGTAATCATAATTTCTAATAATTTCGGTGATCTACTATATGTTTCTAATGAAATCAATCGCGAACTCGTCAGTGTATTTTCTGAACCTTCTTTGTATAATATTGGAAATAATATTGATATTCTTCCAATAGGCTATTTCTATTTCACCTCGTCCACTAATTATTATCTAAAATGAATCACAAGAAAGCTGCGGGTTTCTATCAAGTTCCACTTATTCTCCACAAAAAAAGGGACTGACTTTCTCACTAAACCGCTTACGCACTTGTTTGCTGTTTCACTGGAAGAAAAATATATACCTCTACGTTGGAAAATGGCTGACGTAGTTACTCTGCCTAAATCTATCTTTTGTATCTCGATTCCCAATTGATACCAAATATTATTAATATAAATTATAATCTTCAAAGCCTTTCCAGGGTTCTAATTCCACAAAGTGGTTTTGTCACCATTTGAATGTAAAGCTTTAGTGAAAAGTACTGTTATGGACTAAATATAATTAGAAAAAGCATTAACAAATATTTGGTTACACTGTAATTATAGCAAATACAAATATGAAAAACGCAGATGCAATTAAGCCGATAACTTCTGAAAGAACCAAGTTGCAAGAACCAGTCTGATGGTGCCACGTCTGGTTCAATATTTGCCCCCCTCACCCCCCCCCCCCCCTTCCATGAGTAGAAGACCCCACCCAACCAACCTTGACCGCCATGATAGAACCAGTCTGATGGTGCCACATCTGGTTCACATAGCCATAGGCGCCACGTCCGATCTCTCCCTTGTCTTCCAGATCCTCAGCCACAAACGTCTGAGCGGACAGAACCAGAGAGAGAACGGGTTATTGCTACATCAGTCAGTGTTTACAAGAGCTGGTCATCAGCAACTTTAAGGAACACGTATTTCACAAAATTATAAATCACAAGATGACAGTATATACAAAGTATGGATTTATTAAATCTCTACAATCAATTGTCTTAACCAATTATTTCTGTAACATTTATTTATTGTTTTATTATTTAAGTAATGATAACAGTCAGTTATGTGAGGCATGGTTACACTATTAAACAACTGGTTGATTAGACTATGCTATTATGTTGAAACAAGTCAAGCGAGAAAACAGTCGTAGAACGGACGCAATTAACTGAATAATATGAAGGTTTAAAAACATTTTGAAAAAGTAGGAAATGATTAACATGTTTTATAGGCATTGGCGTCATTAATTGTACATAGCCACTATTTGTAATAACAGATAATAGTAGTAATTCCCCATATTTGGTCGATTAAATATAATCCATACATATTGTGTATATTAATAGACTAACATTTTTACATCAATTTTGAATCTTAAAAAAGAATTAACCGAATTGATTATAGTAATATTTTCTATAATAAATATATATCGGAACATAAACATATCCGAAGTCATATTGTATGAAATCAATATAATTTTTATAAAACACCACCACCCACACACCACCACCCACACACCACCACCCACACACCACCACCACCCACACACCACCACCCTTTAACCCGTGCACAGTGAAGCGAAAAGAGCGTAATTTGTACCACAATCGACAGCTAATGAAACGAATGCACAAACTTGCCATTATTGTATCATGTATTGACATGATTCGAGTAGTTTAGAAGGCAAATTATAAAACAAGAATGAAACTGACCACATCACTGCAGACTCCTGGAATTGTGAGCACTCCCTGGTGAGGCAACGTCTCTGAATTACTGAAAATAAATCATGTTGGAAATAAAAATAATTAAAGCATGTTTGATTATTATCAGTTTCAAGACTTTACAATTGTGTACATATTATTTACATCCTTGACTTTTGTACTATAAGGATGATACTTTTAGAAGTAAAATGCCATTTTGGATATAATGCTTACTAGATTTGTGTTGCTGAATCCTGAGGTAACTTTGACATGTCGAGTGTTAGGCTCATTCTATTTGATAACTTGGCCATCTTCAGATTGAAATCTATGGAACAAAAATGACTAATTATGTTATTATTGTATTTCATTGAAATTTAGTATTGCAAATGTTATTTAAAGATATTACTAATTAGTAGTATTAACTGGACCCCATCTATTTACTTCATTTACATGGTCTCATATTTTGAACATTATATTTTTGTTACAGCAACAATACGTACATTATTATTATAGAAATATAGTACAAATTTACGAATTTATAGTGAATAATAATCAGCTTTCATTTACTATAATAGAAATAAATTACGAATAATTTATACTATATGTTGGCAAAATGTTCATATGTTCTTTAGGAAATAAATGTTTATTTATTCATTTTAAATATATAGTACATAAAACAGATTATGTTCATTTTAAAATATGGTCAAAAATGAAATATGTAATACTAAACCAATGTAAACATTATTTTCTTAACTTTAAACATTTATAGTTAGAAATACTGATTTATAGATGTGATACATAATAAGGGGGTAGCCATGGGGACAGATGTTCCAACCCTCACTTCAACCTTGTCATATTCTGTTGACTTCAACCTTGTCATATTCTGTTGACTTCAACCTTGTCATATTCTGTTGACTTCAACCTTGTCATATACTGTTGACTTTTACTTCATGTCCAAGATACAGCTGTGTAACAGGCAAGTGGGTTCTTTGAAAAAAAGAATTAATTAAGATTGATTTTCTACACTTACAAGTGGAGAAGTACCAGCTTGTGTCATCAGTGATGGCTGCTCTATTAGAATAAACCACTGGTACATTATACTTAAAAACATCATCAGTGGTCCTATCAGGCAATTTGTCTCATTTTGCGTCAGACTTAACATTTTGCGTTTTTTCATATTTTTCACAGTGGCTACTCAGTGTTAAACATAGAAGTTAAAATATGAATCCAGAATGACAGGTTGTATTTTCTACTGTTTTCTGCTATTTCTTTCCAACCAAGAGAAGAAAACGAAACCTACACTTTTCAAACGTAGTGAGTGATCTAATTCCCCTATTTAAAGTGTATGGTGGAATATAATAATCTATGTGTTGTGAATACAGACTGAAGAAGAGAACATTTATGTCAGACTAGGAGCTACGCACTCTATCATTCACAATATAAAAAATGCATATTTTGAAGCTTCTATTTAGCTTATTTTGAAGCTAAAAATATTTAGCATGTGATCCTCTCATTTCGCGTTTTTGCGTCAATAAATCTCCAATTCGCATGTCACTAGGATCACTGCATCATAAATTACCTGGTTACCTATTGCCGTCAAGTCGAGGTCGACATTTAGCAACTCCCAGGATGAATTTCCTCCATTTAACACAATCCTCTGACATATTTCAAAGGTTCCCCAGATTCTTTCCAGTATGTATTTCTGTGAATGCAGTCAATCCAATTCATATTTGGTCTACCTCTTCTCCTTGTTCCTTCTGTCATCCCTGTCATTATTCTTTTCTCTGTTGTGTCTTTTGTTCTGGAGATATGACCAAAATATGACAGTGTTGTTTGATAATGGTAGAGCAGAGCAGTGTTGTTGGTCCAATCTTTTTCAATACATTTCTGTTGATCATGTGTTGCATCCAGCTAACTTGTAGCATTCTCCACCAGCACCATAACTAGAATGTGTCAATCATTTTCCAGTCTTTTTTGTTTAAAGTCCATGATTCACACCCCTAAGTATAAATGGGATGGACTAATGCACAGACTAGTCTTTTCTTTAGGCCTTTATTGATGTTCTTGTAGTTCCAAATAGATATTAACCCAGTCATTGTGTTTCTTGCCATTGCAGCTCTTCTTTTAATTTCCTTTCTGTATCCTTCTGATGGTGCTATCTGCGCTCCCAGTAGCCCAAATGTGTCAACCACTTCTATTTGCTCTTCATCGATTTGGAGGACTTCTTTTTGAGCATTAGTCATTATCTTATTTTTCTTCACATTGAGTTTGAGACCATATTTCTCGCTTTCTTTCTTTATCTTACTTATAAGAGATGTTAAACCTTCCTTTCTTCCTGCTATTATAGTAGTGTCATCTGCTTAATCATAAATTACATATGCTAATAATATTGATATTTCAACAAATTTGTTATTTGCTGATAATTTTTTAGGAATATGCATTATGTTTCAGATAAGTTATCCATGTTACCCATATAATTATATAATATCTTTAAATTATTATAAATAAAAAAGTGGGAAGTTTTATGCTTATATCAATTATTAAAACTATTTTTTAAAAATATTTTATAAAAATTAAAACTTTATTTATATGCAATTTTTACATTAAATATTTTATGCAATATTTTCAATTGTTATGGATTATTTAATTAAATCATGAATATGGATTATACATATAAATAATTAAAATATATTATTTGTAATTTTCAAGTTTTTAATTATTATAATCAGTTAGCAAATATGCTCATACTATTTTGCAATATCAACAGCATATATTAGTGACCTTTAAACATTGTATATAGTTATGGATTAAACTATTTGATGCAAAATTTATAAAAATAAATTTTGGTTGCAGAAAACAAAGGATTATATTTCTATTTATTTTATATAATTTTTTTGATATTTAATTTAATTTTACTTTTAAAATAAACAACTAATTTATGGCCAGTTTTTCCATAATTGCCAAAAAATTAATTTAATGACAATATTTTTAATATATTAACTTGTTAAATTGATTATTGGCTACTATTTTATTGCAGTGCAACTGCTGTATTTCTAATAGTTTTGACTTATTCATAAATGATAAAGCATTGACTGTTAAGGGGCCATTATAATATGTACACATCAAGGGGGTATGCTGAAATGCATAGAGCTGCATACAGGGGGGAGTCATACTTTAATGTATATAGGGGAGGAGAAGTTTAATCCTGATGATTGCATTCCCATTTGGCATCTTCTTGAATGTGGTCTGAGCTGCCACTCTTTCCATTTGAGATATATTAATTTTTTAATTGAAGATATTATATCTCTGCCTAGATGGAAAAATAATTTTTAGGCTATGTATCTGCCTAATTGGAATTTTTTTTCTAGGTTTTTGTAATTTTTTAAATAATTTTATGCTTTTGTTGTTGTTGATGTTATGTATTGGTTTAACTTTAACTATTAAATAGTGACATAATAGTTAGTCTATATTACAGTCTATATTATACTATTAGTATAATATAGCAATTATGGTTATTAAAATTTTTTTATAAAATGTTTTTAATACAAATATTTAATATAAATATTTAATATAAATATGAAAATACTGTTATATATATTATTATTGTAAGTTATATCTAATGAATAAAATATTATGTTATTTTTATGAGCTAAATATTTTAGGCAAAATTTTTTTTCTAGGTTATATGTCTGCCTAAAATATTTAGGTCATAAAAACAATGTAGTATTTTATTCATTAGGTATAACTTACAATAATAATATTATATATTAAATAAAATATAAGTTATAACAGTATTTTAATATTTAGATTATGTATATATATATAAGTATATCCTAGGCAGACACATGGCCTAGAAATTATTTTTCTGTCTAGGCAGAGATATAATATCTTCATTTTTTAATATGCTATTCAACTATAGATTTAAAAATAAATTATAATATTTTTGTTAAATTTTCATACTAACTGCAAGTATGCTATAAAGCATACAACTGGGATAGGGAGGGGGGTCATTTTGCTTGATGTTATGCATACATTTTGTACTATATGAACATTCCCAAATAGTAATAGCTTTTATGCAATTCATTATGTAATTATAAATAATGATAAATAAAGTCACTCTTTAATCTAGATTGCCACATGTGACATACTAGCACCTATATATTTACAAAATGTTGCATGGTAGTGATCTCATTGTAATTTAGATTAAATAGATCTCTGAATATGTAATTGCAGGATGGCATTTATAGTGACAGTGTCAGCATAGACTATAGACTATAGTCTAAATTACTCTAAAGTAAAATATTGAAAATAGTTAACATATGTTAAATCACAGATTTAATAAGTAAAAAATTAATTTAACAAAATACAAGCTTGTCGTAATAATGACAAAACGTATTGTGTAACTACTTACGCTTAAGAGTTCCTTCTTAAAACTGTACTATAAAATGAATAATCTATTGGATAAGAATCGCTGAAAATAAGATAATATTTGAATCAAAGAACATGTTTTATTATTTATACTAAATCAAACAAAATTAGAAAATTTGGAGGTAATATTTATTTCTGTCGATTTGGTAGATAAGTAGGTCAACGCAAATTCTTACGCAGATTTGCCGCCGATTATAATGTAGTTCTATTAATGATATATTTCGTGTATTTTGGCAGTAAGTATATTATTTTTGTAATATTATACATTCAAATAACTTGTGTAATTGTGTTAAGTAATTTATATTTTCATATAATATGTATAAATCATACACATCATATGAAGTATATTTATTTAGACGTATTATGATTATATATATAGTATGAAATACAAATTGCAATAGGTGATGACATTATCTTGATTCAACTAATTTGATACAATCTAAAATTGTATGTCATATGAGATTGATGAAAAGTGGAAAATTGCCACACTATAAGTTATTGCCTTGTCTTAAATAAAGTAAACAATTTATAGTCAGTCAATATATTTTAATTAAGCCAAGAACAAGGGGATTTACTGACAACTTGGGCCTTCGCCCAGAATAACTCATGCATGCAGCGGTGTATATAGTTGTATACGATCCTATGAGACAGAATTAATATACATAATTAATATACATTAATATAAAAAAGAAAACATATAAAAAAAATGTATTATGCTGTTACTCGATAAGTTGAATGCGACATATGTAAAAGATATTCATGAAATCTGCATTTCGATTGTCATATAGTCGCAAATTGGAAGGTGCTTCAGGCTTTTGTATATTACCAGAAAAAGTGGGGTCTCAATGAGCCCAACTTCTTCTGAGAATGTTGCTGACATTTTTGTATTTCGTATATTCGATCTTGTTCTGCTTACCATGAGGGGTACATCACAAACCTAACTAAAGTTACATTACCTATGGTCATTAAAAACTTCTCAGATAAAAATAACCGGAGCCGTTTTTTAAAAATATTTACAATACTAACATATAAATTATATATACCCATGTGCGTCTATATTCAATTATCTAGCATAACTATATTAGTTTTTATACATCGTTACTTCGACCTTGGGCGCATAAGCCGGTGGCTTATATGCATAATTGTGTGAAAATCACCAGAGGGGTATGTGCATCCCACCTAATTGTTAACCCATTACTTCCAATTTATAGATTTAACATGCAGCTTTTGTATCACGACTTGATATCCGCTTATAAAAAAAAACGAGGGGGCAAGTAACCTCTTTGGTGATTTTCACAAATTAGGAATAATGTAAGTTATCATTTTGGCGCTCTTATAGTCCTTCAAAATTTGTCCATGCGATCTCTAAATTGATGTTTTATGACTGTATGTACGGCACCGAAATATGTGAATATATCAAATATTGAAACAATCCTTAAATTTACATACAAACAAGTGCGCAACCCAGGTAATAGGCTACATATGTCAAAAACTATAAGATATTTACATTGAATATACAGTATACGTATATATACTACTCAAAAATTCTGTTAAGCATATTAATTGAGACATTTAATTGTCTTTACTTCATTGTTGATTACTTTTTTAATAACAGAAAATCTATTCCACAGATTAACTGTATAGATTTCATGCTAGTTATATGGACAAATTTTACGTTCTCTTTCCTAAAATAAGATAAGTGCCGCTATATATGATTAATGAATCGTTACACATGTAAATACAGTATTTAATTGCAAAGTTTAACAGAAGTTTTAGCTACATATCTAAATATAAATTACAAAAAGTTTATAACATAATATGCATTCAATTACGTCAAATAACCAAAAAAAAATAATCAAATAAGACAATTTTATATGTAAATAATATTAAAATATAAAACAAAAATACCTATTATGTTACACGTTTGTCAATAACACTTAAAAGAAAATAATTTAGAACTCATAATAAAATATGTATCAAACTATACAGGAACACCTACAATATTGAATTTTTACCAATCAAACTTATATCTGAAAATAACAACATACAATACATCCAACACAAGCTAGTATATTATCACAATCTAAACACATAAACAATGTCATGTATTGCTTGCAATCAAGAGAGCAATGCTTGTGGAATACGTTGAACTATAGACAAAGAGAGAACAATAGTACGGCAATGCAAATTGAGAACTATTTAATGATATATTTCACAGGTACAAAGAAAAAACATACACATAGTAGGGGTGCGGTAAAGACTTATATTGGTGTGATTAAATTAATTTTAGCATTTTCAATCAAAACACTTCAGTACTCACATCACATAAAAAAAACTATTAAACAACCGCGGTGATATCACAGAAGTGTTCCCAATTTATAATTTGTTGTGACCATCCTACAATGCCTATAGAACAAGTGATCTACATCAGTAAGAGTCAGAATGAAATTAGAAACATAATACTAATTTAAATGTCAGCATAAGCCGCACAAAAACGGAAATGAATGGAATTCAGATGATGTGGGTCTTCTGAGAGTATTGGCATCTACATCTAGAATAGAGAGAGAAAAAGGAAAAACACGCAAGTAGGCCTATATACATCTAAGACAGGACACATTTATAATACCTAGAGATAATGTTCATGCACATCATATTATATATAAATAGTGAATAACTTTGTTATTATGTAGTTATCGTTGAGCAGTGTACAATATTTATTTTTAATCAATGCAAATATATTTTTATGTAAACCATTCTAACCGTAGTGTTGCCGCAAATGATCATGACTATAATATATCACAGGCATTCCCAATTAACCAATTATCGATTGTTATCCAAATGCTTAAACACCTACATTTTTCAAAATTATTATGATACCCCTCCGCTTATAATAAACATATTTAATTGAAGATTTACAACATCGAAACCAACAAAAATATATCCGAGCAAAATCCGGGATTTACAAACTTATATTCATTATCAAAAACAACTTTTTTTAATGAAAAACATTATTAAAAATTAATTGAATTATGTAAAATACAACCAATATCTACAATGGTATACATCAAATAAATTATTTAATTTTTTAAAATTTAAATAGATTATAATGAATAAACATATTCGTGTATTAGGAATCACGCATAGTGACTTTAGATTGGCGTACCTATAAAGAAAGAAAACACAGCTTACTTAGAAAGAGTTCAATATTGTAACCAAAAATAATCGAGTTACGTAAGTACCAATCATTACAAAGTTTATAGTTGTACCAGTTCTGTACAAGAAAACTTAATTAATAGATCGGCACTCTGGAATCAGGAAAGCGTCTAATGTTTAGGCACAAACATATATAATACAAATTTGAGTGTTAGCTATGAGAATTTATCAAATAACGTTTTTCCAACAGCAACATTCGAATATATATTTCGAGTTTACAACATTTTTGAGTACGTTTTGAATTTTTATTATTATCTAGATGATAATGATAAATAGTAGTAAGAGCGATAGGGGACCAACATTAACTGAACCTTGTTTCGGGATAGCTATATATTTAGTTTATTGAAGGCCACTCTCTACCTTGATAGCGTTTATCTGTAGATGCGATTGATGACGTCAAAAACATTAAAAACTGTTTATAGTAAATTTAATCAAATTTTCAAAGATGTGTTGATTCAAATGTTCTGAATTCAAATCTGCCGGAAGACACTAATTAATTAGTTAGCATTATTATTATTAGCGATGATGACGTTATCGTCTACCTCTAATAGAAATTATGAATAAAAAAATATGTTTGTTGACAATGACTCTTATTTAATATCATTTAACCGTTCGCACTTGGAGCTGTGGATGACATTTTTTGCAAAGAAATAAAGTTGATGATTGAAATATATAATGTATGACCTTTATTTTTTATAATCAGAGGCAAAAATACTTTTATAAAACTAAAAAATATAATTTAGAATATTTTAACGTACTAGAAAAAGCGATGTTACCCCCCCTGCACTGGGTTTTCATACTTGCCGATGATATTAGGAGCTAAAATTTTCACATAACTTGAACATTGAAATTATTTACTAAAATAACCAGCTATTTAAAATAATACTGAAATAGCATTTATACTACTTTTAGCTAATTTGTATAAGGAGTATAATTATAAAAAAACATATCAACAAATATAGATCTTGTGATCTGGAATCTAATGCAAAAAGAATCAAGTCAATTGGTTGCATTGAACAAAAGTTATAGTATTTATTGGTCAATATATAGCATCCTATGGTTATTTCTTATAGTTCTCCTAACTGGAGTTCATGGCATAATCAGGTCATAAAATAATACCAATCTATAAAAAAAAATTGATTGAAATGACTCAATAAGTCTTTAGTAGGTATCTGCATACTAAATTTCAGCTTAATTGGATGACAGAAAGTTTGGTTTGACAGTGGGTGGGTGAGGGGGTAAAATACCCCCCCCCCCTTCACTTAGCAAACCCTAAAAAGTATATCCACGTACGAAGGGTTAATGGTGAAAAGTTAAAGGTTCACACGATTTGATAAAAAATTATAATAAAGACATGATAAAGACAATTCTTATTTTTTATAACTTCTATTAGAATTGTAAGTAATGCACATATTATGTTCTTCAACATCCATTTTATAATAATAACATTTTGTTATAAATAACTAATTATATGCAAATAAACATTGATTTCAATTTTTTTATTTATATGGTTGTTTAGTTGTTGCAAACAGTTAGAAAAGATACTTCGTATCACGGCTCATGTGTGGCAGTTACTGGTCATGTATGGTAGTTACTGGTCATGTATGGTAGTTACTGGTCATGTATGGTAGTTACTGGTCATGTAT
>JAUZND010001212.1:0-13639 GCA_034780555.1 Coelogynopora nodosa | reverse complement strand
TATAAGTAGGTAGGTACACATACAAAGCCATAACCCTAACTGCGAATATTCTGACTAGGTAGGTATTATGTTTGATAAGTTATATTTGGATATATTTATAAAATAATATCTACGTTCTCATTAAAATTTATTTTTTAATAGATTTTAATATTGAAAGGTTGGGGGTGCGGCTTATAGCCCGAATATATAAAAGGGATTATTTTTAACCAAAAGTGGGGGTGCGGCTTATACTCCGGATTTTACGGTAATCAATAATATAATTATTATAATTACCTATGTAATAATCTATTGTTTAATAAATGTTTATATACCAAACAAATGTCATTTTATAAGTTTTATAATATGAAAGAATACATAGTGTGGTAATTATTTTGGGTGCGTTAACCGCAAGGGTGTATTAATTGGTTTAAACACTATAATAGTTGACCAATATGTTATTTCTTGCAAAAATCCCGTACAAGATTCTTGCAAAAGTGCATAAATAATTTCCCTTCAGAATCCCACAATAATCCTGCAGAAATATTGCATTTCTTGCGCGGGATATTGCAAAAATGCCATCAAGAATCCGGCAAAAAGCTGCTGGGTTGGTAACCTATATATTCATATGTCGGCAAAATTAACTAATATAATAACTAAAATTTGATATTCTGTAATTTCTACATAAAGCCTATAGTTTATTTAAGTCATCCGAGTATGTCCTACTAACATGTGATGGAATTTTAATACATATTGTTGACTTTTGCTATTAAGTCGATATAACTATTGATCTCATAGTTATACAATAATTGTAGATTAGATTAAAAGCATGATTTTTTAAAATCTTGGCTATAGAGGCTATACATAATACTTTTTTTTTTAAATATTAATGCATTTACTAACAATCTAAATTCAAAATTAAGCTAGTTATTAAAATAAATTAGTGTAAGGTCTGGTGTAATCAAATTTAGTTTCTATCTATTTAAAGAGCTAAAATAAATTTGTCTATGAAAAAGTGTGCTATTATAAACAAAGTAAAATTTTTTGGTATCTTTCATTATAAATTAACATTTCCTAATTAAAGTGTAATAAATATCCATAATTTCATAAAACTTTTAGATTATACATATATTACAATTTTTAATCACAAGTCTGTTATTTTGAAAAAACATTTTCTGACAAAATAGCTTTCAGAATTTTGGCCAGTACAGTAATTATAAAAATTCCTTTGTTTACCTCGAAGTAGTTCATAGAAGGGTGTGTGAATACTGAATTATATTTTGTAACTTTGCAAAACATTATTGTTGAGTTATAATTAAGATTGCACTATGGAAGAAACTACTACATACAGCAAGAAAATCCAAGATATTCACATCGATGTTTGATCATGTGACTTGCATACAACGCATATTATAGCACATAAACTCTTCTCTAAAGACGCTCTTTTTAACACAATTTTGGAGCGCTACATCTTCAACGTATGCTTTAAACGCAAACTTTAAAGATTTTATTGATAACGTACACCATTTTCTTGATTCGATTTTATATGTAAAAATTATTCGAGTAGCGCAGACGTAATTTGTGAGTTATTATTCTTTGCAATATAATATGTATATCATAGATATTGAAATTTGTCCTGGCGTTGTCCTATGAAGTTTGTACTGGCTCTCATGCGCTTAGTGCTGACTTATTATTATACACATTATGTGGTTTTTTTTGGTGGATCTCCCCCGAATTACTAGGTACCTCTGATGTCCCTATGCAAATTGCTGTTTTTAACGATTGTTTAAAATAATTTGCAAAAAGCCTACCAGCGCAGCAATCCGGTCGTCATGTGGGCGACTAGAGTATCTAAGTGAGCTGAATAGCTTGAAACCGGCTAGTGCTCTATCTCTCTGCTGTTTGTACGAGCTCTGTGCTTAGTGCTGACTTATTATTTGAAATAAATATTGTAATATATAGCCTAAGAAATGATTGCGCGAATTTTATTACTAGAACTGTATTTATTATGGACATCTAAGTCTACTTTTTTATAACTTGTGAATTGAAACTTTGAATTCTAACTAAGTTATTACCCAGTTCTTCAAAGTTTAGTACTGTTTACTATAATAATGAGATTACAACGTTTTGCTAAAGTTTTGGATTTCTTTGTAAGGTCTGAAGAAATACTATTTTATTAGTATTTATTATATTTTAACTAAATCTTAACAATGATTTCAAAACTCTTCATGATTTGAAAGATCTTCTTAGGAGCTTAATAACAAATTATTGTATGAATACACTGTGTAGGCTAAGTACGCTATATGCAATTATAAAAACTAAATGTTTAGTCGTAACACTGTACATAGTAGTTGTAAAATGTAATAATAATTATTTAAATATATTAAAAACATATTGTCATGATCACATATGAATTTGATAAATTTACTATATTGCTTAGTAATTTTTACAAAAGTTTACACGTTTAATTTTACATATATATATATTACATGTTTATATTTTATACGCTTGCATGTTTATACTTTATATATGTTTATATTTGATATGTTTAGGCCTATATGATAACAAGCTAAATTACCTTCTGTATTTATCCAATTTTGATTTAGGAGTTATGTAATTTTCATTTATAATTTATGTTTAAATTATATTCACACAATGGTATTAATAAAAATGAGTAAACACCTTTTGTGCGTTTCCCCTTTCATGAGGGGGGGGGGGGGGGCACATAAGGCCTATTGGAATTCAGCCTGCCCAATGTTGAATAGCTTCCTACGCCACTGTTATGAGTGAAAAAACATTTTGTAATGGACTTGTATTTAACATTATTCCGAAACAATACATTTTTGGTAGGGATCATGTCGAATTCGGAAAGTGTTATGTAATTTCTATTGTAGTGGGGTTAGATTTTGTATGACGACGAGTGAAAAGGAGGTTAGGGCGAGTTCAAAAACCTTTTTGTCAAACGTCATTTTCCGACATCCCTTGACAAATGGTTTTTAATGCACTCCGCTTAGTTAACATTCATATATATGAAACTATATATTCTAATATTATTAGAAATTATCAAATCGTTTATTAGCTATATTTCAGAGAAGCCTCATGTTAAAGAATATGGATTATATTATATGTATATTAATATTAATTATATATTCTTTGCACTATGTAAAACGAAACCCATCCCGCATATTTACATTCATTTCATTAAGCAAAATGTTAAACTGTTCAAAGTACATATTAAAAAATAAACAATTATTAATATTCTTATATAGTTTTTATTGCAGAATAATATTTTAATTACATTTTCACGTACGAATGTTTCTGATGTATTAAGCAATATTTATATTCAATTCCTTTAGAATTTAAAATAATATAAAATCAATAAGTTCCACAATGTATTGAAATATATTTTTTGTTTTTTCCACTAGTTGATTACAAATGCTAAGCACTAAGAGCGCACTTTTTAATTTTTCTGTTTATAATAGGAGTTGTCCTATTACCTTATAATATTATTATACCAAAAAGAACAAATACGCGAATGTTAGGGTTCGAACCAAGCTCTGAATCTAGTGACAACTACAATTTAGAATATCTAGAAATATATTATATGTATTACAACGGAAAGATATATAGATGGTATAACATAAGCAATATCAATATAGCATGAATGTCTGTCAACACACAATAATATACGGCAATAAACCTACAGTTAACAATATTTGGTTTAAAGGCTACTCTAGATAGTTGTATATTAGTAGTGTGAGTATGCTTACTTATCTGTTAAGATACGGAAGTTAGGAACTGTGTACAGTAGAACTGGGTACTTGGACTGGACTAGCATCTTATTGGACCCAGGAATTGGACATAGTAGGACTTAAGATAGCTCAGGTCTGGCTCGAAAAGGGGATCAGTTTGCAGGGACTGGTTTTTAGTGATCTGGGTTGCTTCCGGTTTTTGTGTTCTTTCTTCCTATGTTTCTAACCATTTTTATATTAAATAATTTATAAGGCCATAACCTTAACTCTCTGTCTCTGACTTGAGATCCATTTCCCTTTAGGGAAATTGGAACTTCCTATAAATCATGTAACTAATTTGGTTACTCCTTTAGTTTCCAATATCCATAAATATGGAATAATTAATATAATAATATTTACGACTTTATGCCTGGCTAAGGCTAAAAGGAACTGGCTATCTGGTTTTCCCCTTTAAATAATAATTTAAATTTATAAGCTTTATATTTATACAGTGTTTTTAGAATGAATACGTTTTTATTTCTAATGCAATTAACTTTCGGCTTTTCTGCCTATATCTAATAAACCAGTTAATACTTTTTGGCGTTATGCCTCCAGGAATTAATAATATAAGTACCTTATAGAATTTTACAGAAACCGTCTATCTGAGCTATTGACTCTAAATACTAATAATTCTAATTTATTACTTCCATCATTTTTTAACTCCATTAACAAATAAGTTTTTATTTTTATAACAAACTTTATAAATATTATACCTTAAAATCTTTTATAATAATTTCTATATATTCTTTACTTTCCTAAGTTAAAATATTTTATAAACATTTTACAATTTACTATAGTCTTCTAACTTTACATAAAGATTCTCCTCCATGCAGATATTACATGTTTCCTTTCCCAATATAACTATAATCATAAGCAGCCCATGAGTAAACACAGAACCATCTGCTTAAGGTACTTACTTATAAAGCAACATGTATTGCATTAAATAATTTGTGATATAATTATTGTTCAGTTATAGTGTAATTAATTTATTATGGCATTAGTACTATACTATTATAGTGCTCCCCAATTATATGTATTATTATATCAAATATTAATATTTAATTAATAATATATTAATTATGTTTTTATATAGAGATTGAATCAATAATTATTAAAAATAGTAATTTATTTAATTTAATAAAAGCAAAAATGTAACAATGCTAATTATTTTTGTACTACAAGTAGTAGTACAAATTGTAGATAAGGTATAAAATATAAATATTTTAATATAGATGTATTAATATCATATATAGACATTCAATATTCATAGTCTTTATTAGTCATAGACATAGTCATAAATAACAATATATAATGTAGGAGTTCATAAAGCCATTGATTCACTCATTATCTATTACTGATAATGTCTATGATAGTACAACTGATAAGCATATTGGAGTAAGAAATTAGGAGGTATTAGGTTTGATTCCTAAGTAAATTTTCCTATATTTTCAATTTATGATCAAATATTATTATTATAAAAAACATGAATGTGATATATAATATAATTTTTTTTAAATTTTAACAAAAAAATATTGATGTAATATATTATTTTTAATTACATAAATATTTTAAATGTATTAACTATTATTATTAATTATTATTAATAAAAATCATATTATAAAATAAATTATAAGTATAATTATAATGTCCTTTAAGTTTAACTGTAATAAAATCATTTTAAATAATAAATTAATTGTTATGTAAAAATTTAAGAAGCTGTCTCCTTAATAAAAATATTCATGACATTACATTATAGAAATTATTTAAAAAAATAATTTAAATTAATATTATATTTTATATATTTAATTATAACTATAATTATAAATATAAGCTTCTGTTATACTAAGCAATTTATTACTAGTCAAACCACTAACTTGTAATTTGTCACCTTGAAAATTGCATAGTGTAATAAGCCACAGATAACTAATTACCTGAGTCAAAGATATTAAAAACTTTTATAGTAACTTTTGATCTCATTAAAGAAGTTTTCCAATGGCATAACAACAATACTTTAAATTGAATTAGTAAGTCAAAACAATAAATAAATAAAATTCTATACATGAAAGTTATATATATATAATCAAATGATATATTAAAATTTTATTATTTATTAAATTGAATTAATTTATTATTTCATAAAACACATAATATTGATATTTGCTTAAAGTTAATAATATATTATTATAATTATAGTATATTTAATTAAGATAATTATTTTTAGTTGATCATAACCCATTACTAAAATATATCTGCACTTATATAATTTTTCAAAAATATTTTTATGTACACAATTATTATTTTTAAACTCATTTTTATTACATTTTTGATAAATATATTAAAATAATCTATATATCATATATTTAGCTTATATAATAATTTATTCATTAATACACTAAGCATAGATATATAGATAAAATGCTAATTATGTTTAAATTAAATTAAAATAGATACTAATATTTTATTTGAAAATAGTACAATTTGTATTATATTATAGTACATTTAATTTTTAATTATTGTATTATTTAATTTTATTATTAATTATACTTTTATATATATTTAATAAATATATATCATAATATGAGTATATGAAGTGCATAAATATATATATTAGTGATATGAAAATTGCATACTTAAGGCATTATATAAATTTACATATCATGGAAAGTATACTTTAACATTATTACACATTATAGGATAACAATTTAATAAAAACAAAAATAAATTTTGAATATTTATCAAATAATGATTAATTTTTTATTTTACTTCTTCAGTATAAAGTAGTGCTGTTAGCAATTGCAAAAGCAATTAGTTGCCTGTAGGCAGTTATACTAGGCACAAAATTGTCAGCAACAAGTTGAATTTATTTATTTTTTGTTGTTGTTTTAATCAGTGAATTAATAAACATCAAACAAAAAAATAATTTAATTGCAATAAGTTGTATTCACCCCAATTTATATACAAATGGCACATAATATTTAACTATATATTTTATTCTATTGCTTTTTTAATAAGTAATAATAAAAGTTCATATTTTTTTATTAATTATTAAATGATTATAATCTTATTATTTAATATTTTATAGTAAGATAAAATTATGGCAAATAGTAATTCACTGACAAACATTTACCATGATTTTATATATTATATACTGTATATATATATTACATATGAATATAAGAAATGTTTACTAAATGTTTTATTATCATCGGAATTATTTTCTTATTAATATATTTCTTACTTACTTTTGTTGACTGCCTGTTTATTTATTATGGAATAAATTTATTCTTTATAGTATTTTTAAATTTATTTATTTAAACTAATAAAGTCTAAGTTTACTAACCAAACACACTTTGACGTCTTTAAAACTGACCTAAAATTAATTTCCTTCTAACATAAGAAAAAGTATTTTAATATTTTAAGAAAGATGTTTTATATTTATTTTAGTTTCCATGCAAAACATATCAATACAATTTTGTAGAATTATTACAGTAAACACATATGATTACCTTTTCAAAATGTAGTAACATTAATATATATTTAAAATGACATACTACAAAATTTCAAGGTTTTATTTATATAACCTTTTTTTTTGTTCTTAAGTATTATTTTATATTTTTCATCATTTTAATATATTATTTAAATATAAATTTTAGACATGTTAAGAATATTAATTGTATCATTATTTGTATCATTTTGCTGGAAAACATATCACATTAAAATTATATATTTTTCAATTTTGATTTTAGTGTTATTCTTCACAAATTATACACATAATTTTCATTATTGTTACACTTTACTTCAATTAAAGCTATATATTAAGATTTCATAGTAGAATTTATCATGATATTATCTTATTTTTAAAAGGCTTTTTAATTCCAAGTTAACATTGTTATGATTATTTGATTATCAGCATTATAATACTTAGGAGAATCTATGGAAAATTTGTTACTGTAATTTTTAAAATTATTTTATATTTATTGGATCATGTATAAGATAGGTCTACTGGGATAAAAATGTTTAATAGTATCTAATATCAAATATAATTTAATAGTATCTCTGTATCAAAATTAAAAAACCAACCCATTCATTAATTCTGATATCCAAAAATATATTTAAAAATTAAAACACCAACAATGTATAGAAGGCTACACATTGAAAATTGGATTTTCAGTAAATTTGTGTATTTATCTTTGTATGTTATATAATATTATTATGTATACAATGATTACCTGTTTTAAACAGTTAAATGTTTAATATATGAGTTCAAAGTATGAGTAGATTATAGAAATTCAACTGTAATATATAACAGTTAAGTGGTCATTTTAATTTAACCAAAATGGTTGGGTATTAAACATATAATCTCCTAGTTTTGATACAAGCAACTACTAAGCTTTTCCCATAAATCTACCATTTTTTATTAGCATTACATTAACACGGATTCAAAATTGTTTAGTACCTGTTTATTTTGTTAAAGAAAAACACGACTTATCTTTTTACTAATATGTTATGAAAAATTTAAAACAGTATAATTTATATAAAACATAAGTTGTAACTATTTTATAATTGTAATAAAATAATAAATTTTCCAAAAATAATTTCTTCACTATTTTTAAGCAATAGCATTTCAGTTACAATAATTTTTGTAATATCCTCCTTTAAAACTTAATATTTTAATCAAATCAAATTACAAAACTTTTATCATTTGTGCATTTTTTTGTTTTTACTATTTCTTGTTTGTTTAGTACTATAATTTACGAAATCCATGCACTTTTCATATACATTGATATACATCTACTTAAATGTACTCTTCCGTCTTTACCCTATACCTATGGCTTACCAAAAATTCACAAATAAAATTGTTCTTTCCTATCATTTCTTTTTGTAATTTTTCTTCGTTTAAACTTTCTAAATCGCTGGCATCTAAATCTCTTGGACCTTTTTATAATTATCTTCTTAAACATTGCAGTGACCTTCTTGATAAATTGAGCAATTTACTTTTTAATTCTTGTGATAAATTTATTTATTTCGATGCCGTTTCCTTATTTACCAATATTCCGCTTGACCCTACCTTAGATTTGTTGTCTCGTAAACTCCAAAACAATTCTAACCTTCCTACCAGTGTTGGGTGCTTGCTGCTAAAGACAGTTTTTTCTCTTTTAATGGTAATTTTTTAACCAATTTTTGGTTTTACAATGGGTGTTTTAGCTAACTTGTTTCTTGACCATGTGAAAACAGAGTTAATTCCTAGATTTACATGGATACACCCTTCTTTCTGGGTGAGGTACGTGGATGATGTTCTTGCCATGGTTCCTTTGAATTTTTGTCTCGATTCGTTTCTTTCTCATTTAAATTTTCTTTATCCGACTTTAAATGTTACTCATGAATGGAAAGAGAATATCTATTTTCTTAACGCAAAGCTACTCATTCGAACTCTTATCTTCATATTTTTCTCTTTCCACTCCCTTGATATTAAAATTAATGTTGCGCAAGGTCCTTTTCTTAGAGCTATTCGCGTTTATAGCAATGAAACCTTTAACGATGAATTAAAACTTGTTTTTTATTTCCTGAAAAAACTGGCTTGTCCTAAATCTATTCTAAATACAGCTCTTTCGCGCGCCAAAAGTATTTTTTCAATCCTAACTCTAATGTTAAGTTTGAACTTTAAAAAAAAATTGTTTCGTTTGTTCCTGTCTTAAACTTCTCTTTTAATAAATGTTTCGTTAAATCTTTTAACTCAGGTTTTATTTTTAAATATCTTAATAACCTTAAATCCAAGGTCGTCTCTAATTCTAATACAAAATGTCCGACCAAAGTAAAGTGGGTGTCTATCGATTTCCTTGTAAAAATTGTGACAAATGTTTCTACGGTGAAACTTGTCAGGATATTTCAAAACGTTATGGGATTTTTGTTCATTCATTCAATACTGGTCATACTATTGATTTTAATTATTCTTAATCTCAACAACGGTTCCTTTTGTGTTAACAATAGAGCGTCCAGTCTCGTGTTTTGTGTCAATTTTTTTTAATATTCTCAGTTTTTTCACTTCAATACTGTGTACTTACCAATGTTATGCTAAGTTTTTTCCTTTCACTTAGTATATCTGTCTATGCCTCTCTCGGTGCACTCTCTTCTGCTTCTTCATTAGTCCTTCACTTGTAATCGTTATACAATTTAAATGGTACACTAGATATCCCATGTTTCACCTTCTTTTTATTTAATGTGAATTCCATGTTGAAAATGATCTCTTGATGAGATCGAAACGTCAACTTTAATAAATTCCTTTCTTAATTAATTGTTTTGTGAGTTTTTTTCTTATTATTTGACTTTATCGAATTGGCTATAGCGTATTATTAAGTATTGGTTATTTTTAAACAAATTGTGGAATCACCTTTACTAATTGTTTTTATAGAGAAATTTGTTTGTGTTTCAAATATTTAAATGTATTTTAAGTAATCTTTTAATATTTTTTTAATGATATCAACAAGTATTTTAATAGAGATCTTTAAATGTTGAATTTTTACCAATCTGATAAATTGAGCTTGCAATATCCGATAGGGGTGGTCATTTTTGCATTTGTTCTTGATATGTTTGTTTAAATCATTCACTTTACATTTTGTGACACTTACATAAACTAATATTTTCAATAATGTTTGTTTTGTATCTAATAGCCTTCCTGTGTGATCCACATGGAAAGTTTATATATTTATAAAATTTTAATCCCATTTTAAATTAGTATCTAACAAATATTTTAAAATGTCAACTATTTTGATTCAAATAAAATGTCTATTGTCTATTGCAAATGCTTACTAAATTTTAGTATCGAAAATTGTCCTTTAAATGTATTCATTATCTTAATTTTCAGTAGTTAAAAGCACTAATGTTAATTATTTTATCGGAGACCTTTTGATTCCAGCTATATAATTTGTTTTAAGATATCGATATTAGTTACATACCATTCACCTAAACTATTAAAAAAATAACCATTTTAATTCAATTGTGTTTATATATTTTAAACTATCCACTGATATGTGTAAAATGTGTGCAACACTGTTTCAAATTGTACTTAAATTAAAATTCTCTATACATATCTCTAAATTAATATATGATTAATCGATTACATAGTTTATCGTTAATTATTATTAAACAAATGATATATATTTGTATATCTACAATAGCATAATATTTTTTATTTCACATTTACATTTTAATCGTTTGGCTGATACAAAATAAATAGTACGGTTCCAGTTAATCGTATTACACATATCTTGAAAACGTATTTACCTCCAATATTTAACAATATCTAATTACCTATCTAAAGAAGTATTTATTTAATTTTTCAGGCCCACCTTCTTGCATTATGGGATTATCCAACTCGTATTTGTTGGGTACTGAACCGAATCCCCGTGTAATTCAGGCAAATGATGAAACTAGACGTGATAAGCACGTATGTTTTATATTTTTTATTAAATATTATGATAAAGCTGCTATCGAAATTTGACTATATGAAAATATCAATATGTAGCTATTAATTAATCAATATGCTAGTTCGTAAATAAGGATGTATACTATTTCGTCCAAACTCGACAGTATCTGATAAAAATATACGTTTCATATACAATATATACAAGTTATAGAGTATTATAATGTATAAGAAAGTGTAGAACATTGGAGTGTTTTGTGTTATACATCTATACGTTTTTGTTATTGAGCTTCTATCGCTATTATCATATTACTCTGTATACGGTCGACTTATTCAAATTACGACATTTAAAGCTATTAATTGATTAAAAACGAAGCCTTTGTTTAAAATATTGTACTCGCGAATTGGAAGTGGGGTACCCACTTAATTTATTGCGTTTACTTTTAGTAGTTTATGTCCTTAGTTCTAACCGCTTTGATCACTTATTTGGTGGAAAAGGACAATATTGCTGGTTCAACACTAAACTCTCGTTCACTGAAATTATCAAGTATATAACGTCAAAACAGAACCAATATAGATAGTTAAATGTGTTTAAAATGGAATATTATTTTCTTATTTTTATCTATACTCCGAAAGTAACAGCCTTAACATATATTATGCGAAAATGACAAATCGCATCCACAGTATGTATAGCAACAACCATTAAGAAGGATACGATCCTACACCATATTGTCACAATTAAAGTGGACTGTTGATTCTTGGGTTTACATGTTTCAGAAAAGGGTAATTGACACTCCAACACTTATTGAAGTCTCAAATGGAACCATTCGTTACCGGGAAGTTGAAGATTTAAGAGATCCTATTCTTTCTGGTTCAAGATCCGTTAATACCGATGGCCCGCATGAAGGAAAGGAAAGAGCAATGAAGTTCCAATATTTTTTCCATCCTAGACTGAACACAATCGGTACTGGTGAGTATAGTGTAGTCTTTTGAGAGCCACTTTTTCACTATTAGGTTTCAAGCAGTATAGAATCCAGACTTAGTTTTCATGAGTGTATGCTGATTTGGATAATGTTTTAGAAAAGCCTAAATGTAAAAATTAGTTCAAGAGGTTTGCAGTAAGTTATTTTACCTTATATTTATGTCTCTGAAAACATCGGCTTTGCAAGCGTAGAGTTAAGTGGCTTTGTTCTTCTCAAAAATGTTTTAGAAATGTATGTTTGCTCCCTCATAAATTGTAAGATACATCTGAAGGATATAGATCCTCCAAAAAATGAAAATATTGTATCCACGCCTACTTTTTAAATGTTACTGTTTAAAACATGATTTAGTCTATTTCAAGAATACTTAATATTATAATTTGCGCTTTGAATAAATATGCACAATTTACGCATTACATTTTTCAAATAAATTAAACAATTTTTTAAGTGATCAGATAAAATTAGACCATTATTTACTGTATACTTGTGTAATAATTTATAAAATATATACATTAGAACCAAAAACATTATTTAGTTCATGCTGAATCAAACAGAGAAATGTTACTTTACAGCGCTAATTCATCGTTCTATATCTAATTATTTTGCCAGTTGTACTGAAATGTACGAAGTAGGTGACTGGACTAAATAGCGTATACTTATCTATTTAATTCTTCCTTATAATCGCGTACATTATAATCAGGGTATAATTAAGTATTTTTGGATACAAATTTTGCCGGGACTTAGGGAAGTGTACATAACATCCGAGTGGCCCTTATATCCAGGTGGTCTTGTAACGTGCTTATACTGTAGGGTGTTTCAACAGTGGTCATTAGACAATATTGATTGCACAGTTTTTAACACTACTGAACACCCCCAAACACTGTCCAGGATCCAGCTACACCGGAGAGAACCCAACAATGTTCCACTATATCGAGAAGACCCCAACCAGCGCCTGCAAGAAGAGTGTCTTCTACGTCAGTGGCCTGCCTCCCGAGCGAGTGCGCTCCAACACTGCTGACGTCATGGGTAGATTGGCCGAACCGACTGCTACGCATGACCTGGACGACTTTGTGTTCCGACCTGCACACGCCAAGCCGATACCGGTGTCGAGGCAGCAGCTCTATTACAACATCACGTTTGACACACCCGGTGGGCTGCGGTTGATTACGTAGTGATGTTCTAAAGACACTTGAAATATTGTAGAGTTACTTGCAATGTTGTAGAGACACTTAAAATGTTGTGGAGACACTTACAATGTTGTAAACACATTTTTAAACTGAAATTATGATGATATTTTTCACCTTTATCATTTTTTTAAAATGTTATAAATTGATTACTTTTATCGATTGATAACGTCACGAGTAGTATAGGAAGAGTGGATTCTGGCTCACATATAAATAGATTTATTCGTCATGGCTAAAAATAGATCATGACCCCCCCCCCTTTTTTTTTGTATAAATAGAGAAGTTTAT
>JAUZND010001211.1:0-13639 GCA_034780555.1 Coelogynopora nodosa | reverse complement strand
AGACACGATGATGTCATACGGGTTGGGCAGATCACCTATAGTCATATGTTTTCACACCTTAAATTTTAATGTTGTGGTTAAAAGGGTAGAGAAAGGGATATATAGGGGGAGATAAAAGATTAGGATAAGAAAAAGATTAGAAAAAGGGTTCCCCGCTCTATAAATTCTCGTGGATGGTTACCAGTGATGGCCTATGGAGAGAAGATCTTTAAATTCAACATTTCTGGTGCTGGGCTGTATAATTGAATAACGAGAGAGAAGATGAGTTCTGCGTTGTTCATAACTTCAGGGCCAACTTCAGCTCATTTTCCCATCGCAGCCATAGTAGTAGCTTTGTTTTCATTTGTTCGGAGTTCATGTTTTCAGAGTTTCTGATTTGAGTTTGACTCTAACAATTCCAACCATACGCGCCATGAGGGTAGACTCTATAGTCATGTCCTTGAAGATGGGCTCTTCATTGGTAGTCGTTTTCAGACAGATAAAAATTGCTTTGGTATAATTTGAGTACATTATGACGAATAGGTGCACTATAATTGCTTTATAAACTAATATGACTCTATCTCTGCTCTGCAACTGAGAATATTTTGAAAAAGTAAAAAATGCTCTAGGTTTATAGAAACTGGATATACAAATAATAATATCTTGATCCTATAAAAAAAGATGATATCATTATACAAGGTTCAGCAAAGTAAACACTTTGTATGCCAGTCTAAATTATATTAATTTAAAAACAGGAAATCGATCAATAATAAAAGCACGGTTATTCATGACATCAAAGATTTACACTTAGTCTTATGCTTGATCCTCTGCAGGAAGAAGGACATAGAAATGAGCGTGATTGTGAAAGATTGCCTCTTCTACGTCGTATTTCTCATCGTGATGACTATGATGGCCTACACGAATCAGGACTATCGAACCTTCCTCCAAAATCAAGCCGTCACCGACAAATTTCTTCACGGTGATCACGCTCTTGATCCCATAAATCGAAAGACATTCGAGGGGGTGAGTTTATGAGAGTAATTCTTAGCGGGAGCGGGTTCTAAAATTATATATATATATATAGTTAAAGAAGTTTACATCCTACAACCAAATGATATAAAATGTTCAAATACGTGTTCATTGACCATATTCATATTCATATGAATACTCCATATTATTGACGCATACGATTTTCTAAAATGTGTCGAAAAATTGGTCGCATTATGAGCATGATGAGGTCGAGCATGAGGTCGAGCATGAGTCAAGTAGATCCCTTGATGCTCTTAATTACATATAACGGTTTGAAATTACAATTTTTTTCAATACTTATTATTTCAAGTGAATATTACAATTTTCTAATACGGAGATACATACATATAGTTATATTTTTTTACACTCAAATAACTAGCTTACATGGCTGTCACAGTTCGTGAAGTGTAAATATTTGATTTGATCAGGATATATAAATCTTTGTGGTTTAATAGTCTCTCCCCTTCACTTGCATGACAGAAGGGCAATATACAGTCGCATTAAAAGTATGATACTATTTGGAGGATTCACACATTATTGTGTAATCTATACAGATAACTCAATTCGATGACATATACGATTACGTCAGAGAAACCATGATCCCAACACTGTTCCCTGACATTGTCTGCTACAACGGAGATCCTGGTTGTGATCTGATTGAAAAGCAGTGGACAGCTGATCCGCAACTTTGGCTCATTCGACATGCTCTTCTTCGTCAAGTCAGGATTAAGAGACCAGGTGGGAATCACAACTGAGACAACTTATAATTATCGATAAATCAGAGTCTAAATTAATATTTAAGTTGATTGGAAGAGTTCAGTTTTGCACAAGCTAAATTGAAATTGCAAGTTGTATAGTAGATTTATTTTATATGAAATGTGTATTTCTTTAAAAGATCTAAGCCTACTTAAGTCTACAGATGGTGTCATATAAAAATAGGAATTTAATCTCACTTTCCACTCATGATATAAATAATACATATAATAAATTAAATACTTTATAAGAGATATCTAAGTTACTATTACGTGTTATATTTATATTTACTTTTTTGTTGTTGTGAGATTTATTATATAAATAACATAATTTGTATATTACAAGCAAAAAAATTGAATGTATTCAAATACGCAATTTGTGGGATAAAAATACGTTAAACTATAAAAGTATATTATTTTTTATATCAATTTGTAGTAGATAAACTAAATTAATAGTTAGTTAAACTTTTTACTCAGCAACATTTTATTTTAATGTTCAAATTTATCTTCAATTTTTATCTTATCTTATCATTTTCTTGTATAGGTACATTTTAAATAAAATATTTCATTCATTTACGGAATATATACTGTAAGTGCTAGTTTATCCATACGCATATTTCCAGGAGGATGTAATGTGCCCAAATCCATGAGTCTCTACATAAAGCGGTGTCGTGAGGAGTATTCATTGTTCAAGGAGGATACTGAAGATCACTTCCCTGGTTGGGCCAAGACCAACGTGTCGAGTATGTGCTACATCGCTCTACATCTGTTGTCATTCTAAAAGTATATATACATATCATTTTTATCAAAGTTATCTATAAACGGCAGATAGAATAGCTACATAAAATTGTAACATTTAAGAGATAGGTAATGGCATAAAATGATGTTTTCAAAACAATAGCACTAAGCAAAGGTTAATAATTTATATCTGAAAGTTATAAACTATCACAGATTGTAACCTAATTATGGCCTAACCATATTCTACAGACGATGTTTATCACCCATAATAGCTGGTTAATTGGTACAATTTGGTCTTTTAATTAGTACAATGTTTTACTATAAAAATAATGCTTTTATCATTTTAATTCGGTTTTGTGTTATTTTTGTCTTTTTGTATAACATAACATTGGCTAATAAATATTTGTTTATAAATTATTTTATAAATGATGTTTTCAAAACAATAGTAGCAAGCAAAAGTAAATTATTTATATCTGAAAGTTATAAACTATCACAAATTGTAACCTAATTATGGCCTAACCATATTCTACAGATATGTTTCAGAAGTTATTAAAAATAAGTTTGTCTCATATGCGGTTTTAGATTATAGTTTTTATTGCTACATACAGCTTGCCGTATTTGTATGCACTAATATTTGGTATTTTAGACGTCTAGAAGTTTATCACCCGAGATAGCTGATTAATTGATACAATTTGGTCTTTTACTTAGTAGGCTACAATGTTTTAATATAAAAATATTTTTTGTATAACATAAAAGTGGTTAATAAATATTCGTTTCTAAATTATTTTATAAATGGTATTTTTAATATATAAATATATATAAATAGTACTAAAGTAAATATGATTTTGTAAAATTCAGTACTCTATTAATATCAGTTGACCTACTTTTATAAATATTGTTTTTAATAAATAAATATATAAATAGTACTAAAGTAGATATGACCTTGTAAAATACAGTATGGTACTCTATTATTATCAGTTGACCTACTTTTATAAATAGTGTTGACCTCATGCTCGACCTCATGTTGCGGTTGCTGATATCTATGTCGAAAGTTATACAATGAATAAAAACAGGACAAATGATCATTAAATATTAAACATGTGTGAAAAGTGATAATTAAATTTAATTGTTTGAATTGTTCCAGAAAGGCATAATAAATATATTTTAATGTTAATAATAGGTTTTAAAACAATAAACGTAAAATTCGACCTAAATACTTTTACAGAGTTTAAATGTAATATGTAAATTCAGGTATTTCTAAATTCATAAATTTAGAATATATTTAACACTAAATAAATGTAACGCTAATTTAACGATAAAGTATTTAAAACAAATTATAAGTAAATATAATAAAATACCTACCTATAGGCTAATGAAATAAGCAATATTTATTTTGATTAAAATTTTGATTGAAAAAACTCCTTAAGTCTGACGAATACAGATATTAAAAATAAGTAAATAATTTGTTTAACTCTGATATACAATCCATTCAATAATTATTCATACTAAAAATAATTAAATTAATTATTCAATTAGCTGATTATCTCATTAATCGTGACGTGGCTCTTTCCGCGACATTTTAGACTCAATATTTATAAATTTATTTAAATATAATAACTTACTCAAATTTAACATTTAAATCATATCTTGGTGTATCTTATCTATATTATACAAAACAAAAAAGATATTTTAACGAAATATAATATTATCCTAATGGGATGATGTAGGAGTCTATGGCCAACTAACTATAGAGTAAAATTAAATTAAAAAACACTAAAAAATCCGTTTTTGTGGGTTTTCTTATTAACGATATTTTAGATAAACAATTTTACCAATTACCATCATTTCTGCCATACTTTCCCCGAAAAATGATCGTGCCCATTAATTTGTCAGCTTATTCTTACCCAATCAGAGAAGGACGACCCCTGGTTCTTCACTAGCGCACTGGACATGTACGCCTTCCCTTACTGGGGCAAGTTGGCAACTTACGGTGGCGGCGGCTATGTGGCACGTCTCCGCAATTCTAGAAGTGAAGCAATCGCTCTGATTGACGATCTTCAGAAATATCAGTGGATCGATAGCTTTACACGGGGTGTCTTCATGGAATTCGTGCTCTACAACCCGGGAAGCAATCTTTACACGTCCTCCATGCTGCTTATTGAGTTCTTCAATGGAGGAGGTGAGGTGAACAAATGTTGAAGTCCTTACGTATAAGAGGAATCTTTCACATTTGTATGTCATGTATTTCATTAAAAGATCTTTCCAAATATCCTAATATGAAATTGTCAGAATTTTATTTAACATTTAATTAAGAATATTTCCCCGTATTGTTACACATCATGCAATCCAATTCATTTGCAAATGTTAACGTTAAACAATGAAAGAGAATGCTAAGCATTTCATAAAATTGTTCAGTATACGTATTGGAAATAATCTTGAAAAGTGTACTGTTCCAATAATTCTGATATTTACAGGCGTTATTCGTTACCCCAAACTGTACACGCTTCGGTTGGAACGCTATTACGGAATTAACGCTGTTTTCTACGCTGCAATTGATGGCATAACGGCGTGCTTCATTCTCTTCTTCATTGTTCGGGAAATTATGGAGCTCAGACGCATTGGAAGGTTGTACTTCAAAGTAATGATATAGTTATTAGACTAATGATGGCAACTGTATAAACTAATACACTTATGTTTACTGTACAGTATTCTAAAGTGTAGGCAATTTAAAAACTGCTTTTTGCAGATTTTATTGATACAAATGTTATATTTTTCAGAGTTTCTGGAACATACTTGATATGATACTAATCATATTAAGTTTCGTTGAGGTCGTATTCTATGGATTGCGAATTACTACTCAGAAAGCAGTATCAATTTTCATGAAGAAATATCCATCTAAGTTTGTCAACTTCCAACTGCCGGCATTTGTGGATGATGTGAGTTGATTCAATCACACATGTTATTTATAAAGAAACAATATCACTCAAATCATTTGGAGTTTGTAAATTTTTCTCCGATAAAAATGTTTTATATTTCATTTTATTTAAATCTATTTTATTATTAGTTTTTTATTAGATAAGTAGACATTTTTGGATACTCTTGATGGACATTATTAACATTTGTGTATTACTAAAATCAGTTTTATTCTTACATTGTCTCCTCCGCCAATGCAACAAGTAGGAAGGTTAAAACATGAAATATTCATGTTGACTTTAAAGAAAATAAGTTTCTATTAGGGACAGTAGTCATGACCTCATGGTCAAGATCTTTTTCTTCATATACAGACAGACAAGATAATATTTTTCAACAACCACTGAGATATATCTCAACAAAGAACGGCAGAAATAGGACTATATTTTATTAATCAAATTTCTAATACATACTTAATAAGTGCAAAAGATGTTGTATATATTAAAATACTAGTTATTGACAGAATTTGTTGTATATATTACCATACTACTCGTTGACTGAATTTGTTGTATATATTACCATACTACTCGTTGACTGAATTTGTTGTATATATTACCATACTATTTACTGACAGAATGCGTTGTATATATTATTATTATTAACGCGGTTACCCTTTAAAAATAAGAAAAAAAGGGTCATTCATTTATATATTTTAAGTTAAATATTATTCCAAAAAATTATTTTTATAGTTTAAAATTCTGACTATTACCATTATATATATATGTATTTATTCGATATAGTTATCAATGAGAATAGGTACTTCAAAGTTTAAAAAGTATATTTTTAAGCTAACATTAAAAAAAATTAAACTTTTTTTCAGGCAAATCAAGCCTTACTTGGATTCATCGTGTTTGTGTTCACGATTCGATTCCTACGTCTGCTCTCATTCAACAAGAAGATACTGATGCTCAGCAAAGTTCTCAATGTTGCCATGACACCAATGCTCTGGTTCCTGGTAGTCTTCGCCATCATGTTCTTCGCCTTTGTTCAACTCGGCTACCTCCTGTTCCACACTGTTGTAACGGCTTTCCAAAATGTGGCGTCCACTGTTGAAACACTGGGCGTCATGAGTCTGAGTAAGCGAGCGTCCAATAACAATCAATAATCTATAATACAGAAATAATCATTAATTTGTTGTCAATCATTTTTAATAGAAAGTTTCCTTCTGTAAATAATTCCCGTTTTCTACATTTTAATTTAATTTTATCTTGTCAGTATTTGGCCAAACGTAATATGAATGTGTACCCACAATATGTATATAGCCTATGTTTAACATTAAGTAAGCGCCAACTAAAATCAAATCTATTTGAATTTGACTACGTGATTTTTCTAAGCGCTTTAAGTCATTAATTATATAGATATACACCTATACTTACATTTCGTACTTTTTTCGAATCGAATTTTGAACAATTTTCTTTTATCAAGTGGGGAACAACAAGATTAAATTTGATCAAAACGGATATTTCAATAAATTCAATATTTCAAGGCTCTTAAGCTATGCTGGAAACTTGATAATTGCTGAATGGGTTAAATATTGTCTAAAATATTTAAAATACGATGGAAGACACTTTTTTATTTTAGCTTTAATATTGTTTGTAAAAAGCATAAAAAATAAGTTATTTTCGGCAATAACTGAAATACTACTATTTTTGTCATATATTTGGTCAAAGCAGTATTTGTTGGGAAACTATAAAAAACAATTGTATATTCCTTCTATCCTGCTCCGTATATGATACTGCTTTCTATCACCTTATAACTAACTGCTTTACAATCACGCAGAGCGAAAAGGTACTTATTTCACCACTTCAAGTAATACGTTCGGTGTTCCGGCGATCATTTGGTACTTGAATAATAGAATGGTACTTTTCAGTGTTAATATAATTAATCTTAATGGTAGCCACGGCAACTAAGTAGGCACGGCAACTACATCAAATATTGTAATCCTATAAATATAATAATAATAATTGTATTTTAAAAATTCATTAAATATACAGTTTTTCTTAAATTATTTACTTTGATCAAATTGAAAAAAAGTTTTTGTTGAGCGATATTTATTCTGGTTTCATCGCAGATTTTATAATTGATGTTTTTAGTTATTATATTAATCAAATAAATTTTAGATGTGTGATGCTCTGTGATGTAACACCTTGTCAAATACTGGGACGTAACACCTTGTCAAATACTGGGACGTAACACCTTGTCAAATACTGGGACGTAACACATTGTCAAATACTGGGACGTAACACCTTGTCAAATACTGGGACGTAACATATTGTTAAATACGGTCATTACGAATCAATACTGGTAATTAAGATCTTAACATATCATTTGAAAATTTTACTTACTCAAATATTTCTATCTGCACATCGTCATTTTAGTATTATTTTGAATTGTTACATCATGGTCAAATGCCAACCTTGTGCATAAATATATGCTATGCTTACATAAATTCAACATTGTAAGGAAGGGAGGTCACTCTATTATTATAGTAAAAAATTATTTGAAAACGTCAACTTTTACACGTATTTTTTGCAAGAAAATGTTATCAAAAGTTGTATGATGTTTAATACAAAAGGTTACACTGTGTTATTTTATAAGGTAGATGAATTTATCGTTTTTAATGTTAATATTTTAAAATATAGTCTCAATAAAATACTTTTATTATTTTTAGTCATACATGTTGCTCATAGAGAAACTTAACTCCAGTTATAAAAAAATAATATTATAAATAATTTATATTAATGATTAACAATTTAATATGACTGGATGGCCAGATTGTCAGAATATAATTGTGAATTACAAGGTGCAAACGAACTGGATTATTTCATTAAATTATTAATTGAATATTACATAAATTGTCTGTGCTCTAAAATGGGAATTTGTTTAAATTTATTTTGACCAAAATGACTCATTTAAATATATAGTCAGCCTTCTTTACCATCGTATATTCTTAGTTCATTTTCCATTTGTTTATTTGTTTTCAGATAAATTTGACTTCACCACCTTCGCTGTGGGGGGTGGAACTCTGGGTTTGGTATTTTTCTTCTTCTACATGCTTTTTGTCAGCTTCATTCTAATCAACTTCTTTTTGACAATCCTTGGAGAGGCTATGGCCATCGTGAAAGAGAGAGACGCGGATGAAAAGAACCAGTATGAAATCATAGATTACCTGATAAGAACCACCAAGAAGTTCTTTGGTTGCAACGAGCAGAGCTCTGATAGTCTGAACGAAGACAGACGATTCGCGTACATCAACGGTAGGTTTAATTTAAATGATATAATCAATGTTCAAAATGTATTCATTTCTAAACATATATAACATTTCGTCAAAACAAGACCTCTTTATACCTGTAGCTCTAAGTGAACAATTGAAATGCAAGTTACAAAGCACTTATACATCATGTTGAATAAATATACCAATTATTACAATAAATGTATATTTTTTGTAATAGTCTTGAATGTACCATTTAAATTGATTAATAATTGTGTTATTATTTGGTGTAGTTTACCATTTAGTTCTAAAATATAACAGAGAATAAACTTAAATATAAACTAAACTCTTGAAGATGGTTACTTTCAGCGAAACGCTTCTTCTATGTATTTTGTTTTTCCCTGTTTTCCTTGATTTTAGATCAACCAGACCCGGATGCAGTTATGACGTCATTTGAGGAGAAATCATATCGGGTCATCTTCATGTTGAACAGTTACATAGAGGCAGAAAAATTGCCAGAAAAGAGCGCCTCGAAGAAGATGTTCAAGATTTATGAGAATACAGGATAAAGGCGTACAACTTCTCTGAACAAAATAACAGCATACAAATTGAAAACATTATTTTCTTTAATAATTATTTTCATTATCATTAAACTGAAATACGATTACATTTATTACATATTTATTCGTGTGATTCCATTTTAAATGTATATCTATAACCATACAAGTGTGCATTGATTCTAATAGTAAGTAAAATAGTAAAACGTTTAAGGGCTCGTTGTTTCTAATGTGTTTCAATATATGTTTTTGTTTTATTATTTGTTTCTTTTTCGTGAAATATATACAACAATATTTTTTCATCCTTTCATGAACCATGACATTTGTTTTGCTCTGAAATATTTACAGATAAAGTATATTTTATTCATTATTTAAAGTGACTTCCTTTTGTTGTTTTAGTAACCCTGATGCGCCTATATGAAACAATATAAGGAATAGAAAGGTCATCTAAATTTGTAAATGTATCATTATTTTAATTAAATTATTTCTTACCATTAATACTTATTATACTTGATAAATTGATATTTCGTGGCGTTTGTAAAAAGAAAGAAAAAATTGTAAAAATGTTCGCGCTTTCTGATTAAATCCCAAATTGATGCATAATAAAAGATATTTGTAAAAATCTGGATATATTCTGTCTGGCATGAATATTAAACTATTGTTAGAATTCGAATCGTTAAATTTATTGAATTTGTTAATGTCAATACGTATTAAAAGTAAATTTGTTTTACTGAACATTTTGTTGCCAAGGAGATTTGTAAATAGTCGCGTAAATGCTAAATAACATTAATATGTTCTTTTATTTTAAGTAAAATTAAGGTCATACATATTATTAAATACTACATTCATTTTATATTAGTGTTTAAGAAATACTATCATGTATTTTAATACTCTTAATTAACTTTTTTATACTACATTAATAATAAAAGTATAAACATCATGTTCTTTAACTAAAGAGGATTGAACCTCTCTAATAATCAAAATATGTAACATTTTATAAATCGTATAAAAGCTTTCATCATAGTATAAATCCAAACTTTCATGAAAATCGGTTGTTGGGAAGTATGATTAAATGGGTCAGTGGAATGGCAAATAGCATTTTGCGATGGTCAGTCCAAAATTGATAAAGCATAGCCGACGTGAAACGTGAACATTTATTAAATACTTTTAAAGATCTTCATGCATTGTTGAAGCACATATTGTTTTCAATTGTAACAATAGTGAAAGACAAGACTTAGCAAATATTTCCAATCCAAAATGGTTATTAAAGTTGATTATTTACAAATCCCCTTGGTTTCAACAATTTAAACAAATTATTTTTTTAATACGTATTAATTGATTCCGCCAATATTTCAATATTTGATCAAGCGAGTTTTTATTTATGGTAAAACATAAAGTAAAAAATACATGGAGATTTTACTCTTATTGGTTTCATATACATTGCATTGTAAATTTTCGTCAATGGAAAATCGTTTTATTTTCAAAAATTTAACCTAAATGGGGAACAAAATAGTAGCCTAGTGTTAACTATTTGTTATTAAAATGATTTTTATACTAATATATGTATTCATACGATTTTAAAATGCGTAAATTGTCTATAAAATATAACTCATTGCATATCTAAAACCATTTTTACTACATATGAACTAGTTTACTACTACTTTTTTTAAATCATTATTTGGCAAAAAGCTTTCGGGTAAGAAGTTAGTAGATCAGATACAGATAAGTAGAACAGATTCAGATAAGGGTCAAATCTCTATCTAATTTTACTCTATGGGGTAAAATGTATTACTTGAAAGATGTAAGTTTGATCATTTTAAATACTTAGTTACTCAATCATAATGCTATTTATTGAAATTGATATTACATGTAATGTTTCACCTACATCATACGGTCGGTCGGTCAAGACATTATTGTGATATATAATATATATTGTTAGTAAACATAATATTGCATTGTTATATATTGCGATTAAATATTGAAATTATAATTAACTAAATTGGGACCGTGAAAAGATAGACGAAAGCCGGGTAAACCAAACATTTTGGAAGCCAACACCATTAATAAACTATAACTTATTTCTTGCAGGAAATCATTTTTAATCAACTTATCCTGTCGGACATGATACATGTACTGTGGACCGTATAATTAAGAGTATTGTGCAAATTGATTAATCAACCCCAAGTTGCAAATGCAACCCCACCTTTGAAGTTGCAAAGCTGCGGGAGAATTATATATTCAGGTTCACCAAAATATTACTTACTTGCGCATATGCATAAGGCATAGGAACAAAAATGTATGATTTGTTTGTATTTTTTTCCAGAATTAAAGTGGGGTTGCTGTCACTTCTGTTGCGTTTCGTCTGAATGTTTATTAACTATAATATAAAGTCGAGGCTATATGTGTAAGAAATGAAACTTTAAATATTTTTAAACAACAATTGTGGTATATTTTTATAATATGTATGTATTACAATGTAAACATAAACAATAACCTATATTGTGTGTAATACAAACATTTAATGAGCTTCAATTTTCCACATTACATAATAGTATAGATTACGTCATGGTTAATAGCGATTATCGGCTTTCAAAAGTCAGTTATTTCTCATCATATTATATATATTACAGGGTCCGAACCAAAAACAATAATTATAAATTTCAGAGAGAAAAAAGTTTAATAATTTACTTAACTAATTGAGTTATATAGAACATTTAGGAAACAGGAGGAATTTTCCAGGAAGCGCTGGGATTAAAAAATTACTACAATTTAAATATTCAAAGTATTGATAAAGTTAATAATATCATAATTTCCTCCATGTATTCTAAATTTCATCAAAATCAGTTAGAGGTTTAGAGGGTACAAAAGTGGGTATGAAAAAAAGAGGACTTTATTAAAAAACAATTTTGGATCTGATAACTGTTTAATGAAAACTGCTAGAACTTCATAAACTCCCTTTGACCAAACTAGTTTTAAATTAATTTTTTTTTAAATTCTCTGAAAACGTTGGAATCCATTGTGAATGGTAAACAGCGATTCCTACATAACGTTGCAGTGATTTGGGTGATGTAGGCGTTGTGAACTTCAGGAAGCCCTGTAGCCTGTCAGGATCGAGTCGTCGGGTTCCGTTTTCGACTATATGGCCCAGCCAAGATAAGGTTTTCTGTCCAATGTTACCTTTAGCGGACCTGAGGGATAGTCCAACTTATCCTGCTTTCGCGAAGAATGCGTCAAGACGTCTATCGTGTTCTTCCCTGGTATTTCCTCCAATGACAATGTCATCAAAATAATGTAATACCCCCCGCCAAACCTTCCACAATCTTCTGCAATTCGTGTTGAAAAGCTGCACAAGCGTTTTTAAGTCCAAAGGGGATATGTGTGAACTCGTAAAGTTTTCCATTAGCTTCAAAAGCTGTTAGATATTGCTCGGCTGGATCAAGTGGAACCTGGTGGTAAGCCGCTGATAAGTCTACTTTACTAAAGAAATCCCACTTACAAGCTTCACTAAGTAGATCATCTATCAATGGTATTGGGAAAGCGTCGTTAATAGTCTGTGGATTCACAGTCACAGAGTAGTCGATTGCAAGTCGTCGTTTCCCATCCTCACGTTGGACTACAACCACCTGACTTCGGTAGGGGATTTCGAGGGCTTGATTATCCCGTTCTTGAGAAGTTCGTTAATTTCAGAAGCGATGAACTCACGTTGTTGAAAAGAGTATCGACGCGTAGGAGATGCGACAGGGGCTGATTCATTTTTTAAAGATAGAGTTTAAGGAAACAGGAGGAATTTTCCAGGAAGCGCTGGGATTGTCAAACATTTCTGACTGGTATTTCTTTCCGGAGCAACTTTTAGTGAAGGTTGTTTACCACCATAAGCAATTTACAAAGTGTTAAACTGTTCCAAGGAAGTTTGACCAAGAACAGCGTCATCAGTGATGTACTCAGCTACCCAGATATCGTCGATGATTATGCGTTCTTGAATCTCTATCGGCGCTTGTAGAACCTTTCCCAAAATTCTGATACTCTGGCCACTGGCGGATAGGCATTGCGGAGCTCTTCGAATCGGTTTGACTTGATCAATGAGTCCTGTTTGGTAACTACAAGGTTATCAGAAGCAATCGAAGATATTGAAGTCAGATCTGCTGTCTCCTGACCTGCTGTTTCAAAGCTACTGACTAAAGCTAAGCATGTCAAACACTGTAAGATTTGTAATGTCTTGTTGATAAATAAGACGTCGAGCTTCCTCACTTGTCAGCCCATGAATAAAAATATCACGAATTAGCGACTCTCTAGAAAGTTTAACTGGATAATCAGCTCTCAAAACGGTGTCTCGAAGAGACTGTAAAAAATTGGCGGCTTTTAAATTCCCTTGTTTCATATCGAACAAAGCAAATCGCTGTTGA
>JAUZND010001210.1:0-34864 GCA_034780555.1 Coelogynopora nodosa | reverse complement strand
GATCTGTCCACATTCATTATGTACCTCGGGTCGAGTTTTTCACAACCGCGGGTTTCAACCACTGGTCGAGGAAAAAACTAGACCTCGACTCGCTTCGATCTACTGGCTGATAGTATACTTATAATATACTTATCGTATCGTGCTTTCATACTATTAGTAAATCTCAAAACTATTTCAATATTTGCCTTAGTCGACGTGAGCGGCGGGATTGGCGAATCAGACCTGCTACGCTTCATATTGAAAAAAATCAATAAATGTACTCGAATTCCTGATTTCTAAGTAGTAAAATCTAAATCATTGGATCCGACTTAGTTGGAATCCCTATTGAAACCACCGGATCTGGCATTATTTGGCTACAATGCATCGTTTTGGGAAAGATCAATAATTGTACTTAAATGATCTATTACTTCTATTAGGGTTATAAACAACTACTATGATCAATTTTCAAGTAACAAAATCAATCTGAACGACCTTGACTTAGTCATAATCCTATTGAAATTTTCCTAACCGGACAATATATGACCGTAATGCAGCATATCGGGAAAGATATTTATAATTAATATTAGTATAAATAATTATTATATAATTGTACTTGAATGAACGATTACTACCATTAGGGTACCCCTAATAAATTTAAAATTTGCAAAATCGAACTCTGTAACCTTGAATTTATCGGAAACCATCTTACCCTTGTTTAAATCAACCAAAAGGAAGCCATAGCAAATAAAAACAAATACTCGATTCTGATTGACTGAAATCTTTTTTTAATTAGCTTGAAATTCAAAACAATTTTACATTAGTGGGGGGAGTTCCGGTTTCAGGGGGGGGGGGGGGGGTTATTAGTCATATGGTCTAAGGGGGACATGGTGAGCTGGTATGACGAGTTATGTTACTATTTTTAGATGCGTTAGATGTGCAACTCATATATTACATATATACCAAATATATAAAACATGCTAAATGTACTATAAATGTATTTTATAATTATAATGTAATATTTATTTATGTTTCAAAAAATGACTAATGCATAGTTTCAATTGTTTTTGGACAATTTTAATATTGATTATATTTCTAGATTTAATAAGTTATGAATTATATGGTATATATTTCATTCCAATTATAAATCGCTTTTCATTAATGTAGCCTTTATTAGGAATGGCTGTAGAAGTGATATATACATATAAACCTGATTCCTATGTTGCCTCAGACGTTTTCATTTTAAAATTTATGTATTTTAAACTGATTAAATAAAAAAATTGTGTTATTAAACTTACAAATAAATATAAAAAAATTTCAGCGAAAGACATATTACCGTTTTTATACATGTGTAAAAAATAGTGTTTTTTGAATGCCTGTAGAAATGGGTGTACCTACTATAGATACTGATCATTTCTAAACTTAAATAAAAAGAACAAAATAAACAAAATATTGTATGGCATATCAAATTATATAATTATATATTTTAAATTCTTCTGATGATTTTTCTAAAATGTCATCAATTAGGCAAACTATTTACTAATATAAATTTGGATAAATTTAATAATAAATCATATATCTTATTCAAATTTCAAACTCGTTCTTCAGATCATAATGTATAAATACGCTATTAAAGGAATTTTGTTAAAACAATTTAAAAATGTAGTCTAATTTGAAGTAAGGACATCGCCAAAAATTGATTTTCAAAAAGCATTATAAATGATTTAAGAAACCCGCCAATACCAAAAGTGAACTTTTAAAATGAAAATAGCATTATAATAGTTTTTAGGGGGAATAAAGTTAATATGAGAAGAATAAAGAAACAATTCAATTAGACCAAAATATGAATTTGAAAAAATTAAATAATATGCACGAAATGAGCTGAAAATATAAACTCATTTTAAAAAATCGTAGTATAATTTTTTATGTAATCACCTTATTTAGACTTAATGAAAAAATGTTGCTATAAATATTGTAAAAAATACTTTTTAAATAATTGCTTTTTAATTCAAATGAGAAGTATATATTGCATAACATTACCAGTCTAATAATATTTAGGATAATATATAATTTTTAACCTATGATGCTTGTTGTCATCCTCAAATAAATCAATTATTGAGATTACAATGTTTGAAGTAAGCCTTTAGGACTTTCCTTGCGTGCGCACTGACCGTGTATATGTTGAATTTTTACTTGACCAACAATTCGGTTCCTACATGCAGCCTACATTTAAGGGAACAATTAGTCTTCTTGACCACATCTCTGCTTTTAATCCTTTGTCTCAAGGTAGATATGCTAAAACTTGTGAAGGAAATTATCTAGTAATTTCCGGCAATTATCTAAAGCAGTTAGGGTTTAGGAAGGGGAAGGGTTGTATACGGAGGTGCTTATAAATCTGGATGAGTATTATATATATTAGATATTATATAATGATTTGAATATTATATCATTTCTTAAGAATATGTATGTTTAAAATAAATAAAGAGGATATGAAAAGATAACAATTAATTCGCGTGATAACTTGTCGCACTCATAAAACTTTTAAAAGTAAAATTAAACAGATTAATTAAATAACATATTTTAGAGGATAATTATTTACGTTTTGTTTTCAGGAAAACGGCTCATTCTTAAAGGCATATATCATAATGGAGTTCTTAATTTTGGGTATCATCTTTTGATTAGGAGCTTGTACAAAGTGACATCTATATTAATTGAAAATAAACAATCGTAACATGCAAAATTCGCATTTGTCTTTTAACAGTATAGTAAATGAACTCATTTTATTCAAATCCTTAACACCATAACCACAAAACAAATACAAATGTAAAAGAAGAATCAGAAATTATAAAAGCGCCTGTCATTAATTTAGACAATTTTTATACAATATGCCTACATTTATGTTATGTTAATGTATTTTTTTTGATATTATGAATCTTCTTTGAAAATTTCCAAATGTATGTTGTATATTGTTCGACAGTATTAATGTCGGATACAAAAGACAATTAATAGAATACACAAATTTCGATATTATTTTCTGTTATCTCATACATATATGTATCAATATTTTAATAGTTACATAAATTATGCAATTTTACATACATTTTAAAATCCATTTTCTTGTTATTAAAATAAAATTTTCTAACTTGCTATATTTGTTGGTTAAAAAATAGTTACTGAAAATGTAAAATTATAGTTATAAAAAGAATATTTAACAAAACTCGATCATCGACTTAAGTAAGGCAAACTATAATGATTTTAAGGCGGATTAGATGCTTCAGTTCTCTAATGCATCGATAACCATGGGAATTATAAAGAGCGGTCATTGTGGACAAATTAGTTACAAAACAACTATTAATCAGCGGTTTTTCCGAGCCAAGTATTTGTGCACCGCCTCAACGCTTACATAAATTACTTCACTCGACCCATATTTCCCCACTTTGCGTCTTTCGTGCACAAGATAATATGCATTTCACACGCTGTCTTGTATATGACAGCTTGTACAATGCTGGATATAAATGGATAAAAAGATAAATAAAATGTAAAAAAGTGATGAAAAGCATCCAACTGTTGATATAGTTTTGGTCAAGAACTGCCGTCCGTTAGAATCGGTTCGTCCAGTCGGTATAATCGGTGATTAGTCCCGGGAATTGTTGTAATTAAGAAGTCTACACATCTAAAAGAGGGTTAAAACTAAGAAACTCTAGAGGTGTTATGATAAATGAAAAAGTTAGAAAGATATATGTACGACATATAGGGATGAGATTATATGCTGAGATTAGTCCCAGCAATTAGAATGGATCTATTCTGAATCTTTTGTTTTATCAACCCCTCTTTCTTTTTCTCTCCTTTCTCTTTGATAAATGCAGTTAGAGGCAAAAAAAGTATCACAAGCAAGGAAATGAAGAAGGGGAGTGGCCATGTATGATTGATGCAATTGTTAAAGTCTTTTGTTAATTGTCTCTTTTGGCAGGTATATTTTGAGTTCTTCAAAAGCTCTTGGACAAATCTTAGTAATTAATTTAATTCGCCTATGTTACAGATGCCTTGCCCTTCTCATGCCGGAATTAACTAAACACCTCCGTTCGCCTGTAAGGATTTATTTTCAGCATTTTCTGCAATTAACAGCATGTTTCTAAAAACATCGAATAACTCATCTTAGGGAATCTTTGTTTTACAATAAAACATATTTTTCATGCTGAAGAGTAAACAGATAGCTATTATAATTTATTGCATTTCATATATTTATATATTTTTTCCCGTTTAGAGTTTATTTTACGTATATTGTTATTTTAATATACATTCAAAAAGGTATGTACTGCTTTATATTTATTGAACATATACATATTGTATATAGAACACCTGTGTGAGATATTATGGATATATCGGAAACTTATTATATCATTATTACTAGTATGTTGAATAATAATGGAAAGCAATTAACAAAATACAAGTTTAAGTTTAACTAATATTAAAATATAAAGAAAAAAATAATGTATTTAACGTCGAAATCTGTTTAATAAACACTCAGAAACGGATCAAGCGCCCTGATTCTGGAGCAGTGAGTAGTTTATGAAGCGCGCCGCGCCCACTTCACCAATGACTCTTACAATAAGCCACGCTCAATTGATAATTTATTGTTAATATTGGTTTTAATTAATATGTTTATTTCCATAAAAAGTCATAAAAAATTAAAAAGTAAAATAAATATTAACGTTTATACCAAAGCTAATTTATAGTTATGAACTTTATTATATTAACATCTAGAAACATTTATTAATAGTAGAAAGGGTGGATTGTGGAAGGGGTGGGGGTAAATATAATATAGTGTACCGCTTTTTAATCTGTTTTCAAATTCAAAATGTATTGTTTTTTGATAAATGTATTATTTTAATTACATATTATTATACGTATTTGTAACATCATACATAAATATACAGTTTATAATATAACAAACAAACTTTACTATAAAAAAGTTTCTTTGGCAATTTTTATTGAGAAAATATGCGCTTGTTTCATTATTGTATTATTGATTATATTTTAGAAATTAAACTTTATAGTGAATATTCTTACTTTATTAATATATCCTAAATACGAATTTAATAATTGGATATAAAAATAAGGAAATATTTTGGAAATATACTAGGAAATATGCCTTGGTTTTAAAGGTAATTATATGTATAATTTCAAAAAGCTGTACTTTTTAGAAAATGAAAACCTCCTTATATTTGAACCGCTGAATTAAATTAAAAAATATTGTATAAAAATGTTTAAAATTTAATTTTAAAGGAAATATAATTATTATAATATACTTCATTGATTTTGAAATTACCACAAAACTATTTCAAAACATTAAAAATATATATTTTATTAATCAAATGTCAATTTTAATGTCAATGCAATCAAACCAAGGGACAAATTTCTCAAATAATTTTTTAAAATAATTTTTTTGAATTAGTAGCCTCTACTTGAAAACGGAAGTAAACTTCTTGCACAACAATATTTCATCATCACTTTATATCTAAGTGTTTCATCGCCCCCCTCCCCCTCCCAACGTCCTTCTATAACCTTGACACACATGTAAAACTTCGAAATACTCATAATAATATTGATTGATAATTAATTAATAACTGCATATATATTTAATTAATTGTGTTAAATCAGTTTTTAGATTCTTAAATCTTCCTACATGTAAATTTAGTTGTATATAGAGCTTGAATGAAAAAAATCCGTTTAAATAGTTTTAATAAGGAAATATTTAATTGTGGCATAAAAATTTCTTATAAATGGTGCACTAAAATTGCAGTTTATAATCGAGAAAAATTAAAATTAGTAATCAGGATATTTTTCTTTTATCATAGACTTGTAATCGGTTTGCAACGTTTAATTATTTTTTGTTCATGAAGACATTAAACTTGTCATAAATGCGTCGTCACTCAATGTGTATATTCATCGAACATTTGTTTGAGAGTATACACATATATATATTATATGCAGATATAAATAGTTATTAATTACAGATTGATTAAAAATAAAATAATGTTGAATTCATGAAAGACCTTCTTCAAAGAATTTATAAACTTATATCATATATATTGAATTGAATTGATGACATTGTAATTAGTTAAATAGTTGAATGATACTTAGTCAAATTTTAACAAATTAACATCTTATACGCATAAACGCCTGAAAGACTGGTGATATACTTTCCGAAAATTTAAGCTATATTATTTAATTGTATCCCTTTCGAGAAATAAATTACACAGATTAGACTTAATTATAAAGAAATATATATATATATACCCCCATGCATTAAAAATGTGGATAGGAGTGGTGAATATTTTTGTTTTAATGATAAAATGATAAAACAATATTCATATATAAATACGGATTTAACTGATTTATTTTATAACGACTAATTTATCTTATTATAATCATATTCGTAAGCAGAACAGGCACAATAGGCTATATATTAATAATATATATTTATTTGATAGAAAATATAATTTAATTTCGCTAAATATCCCTAAAAGGAAATATGATAATGGTAAAATTCAAAAAATATATATTAAAAAGAAAGATTTATCATCAAATTAATCACTCTATTCGTTAAGTACCAAACTAATCGTAATCAGTGGATGATTTCTTTTTTAATGAATTTATTATTCATACATCTTTGATGTGATTCTTTTCAGAATAGATTCATATTAATCTTCACGAAATACAATTGCTCAAAGATTGACGCCATTTATCTTTCAATTTGAAGTTTACTTTTGATCTTTTATTTATAACATGAAGTTGTGTTTTGATACAACATGATAAGTGATTCTAATTTAAGTTACGTTTTATTTTAACAGTGATTAACTATTATAGTGAATTTTTATTTCTATATAATATAAAAACTCACGTAGTTTATTAACAAAATAATGTTATTTTTCATCTATCTTGGAAATGTAATAATTTAATTGGAATAATATAATAATATATAATATATATACTTCAAAACATCATAAAGTTATTTAATAATTATTTTATTTGATCGATATAGGCAATGACTATAACGCAAACTATAAATTAATATATATATATATATATTTTTTTAATTTGAAGGCAAAGATTAATTTTTAATAACTATATAATAATAATTATTGAAGAATAATTTTAATTGTTTGGGAAGGACGGTAACGATAAAAAATTACTCAAATTATCGGTAGAATGTTCTCAGTTCATATTATAATGTATAGAACATTAACCCGCCATAGGAGTATTGCCATTTACTATCTACGGAGACTATTAAGGAGGAGGACACAATATTGCATGACACAATTGTACACTTTCAGTGTTACATTTATTATATGTATGACCTTCAGAACGTCTTGGAAATTTGCTGAAACGAAAATATATTTAAAAAATAATAATTACTTCTTCGTCATGTTAGCCACATAAGATATAATATACTGCTTTTGAATAAATCAAAATTTAAAAATTCCTTCTGGAAATTGAAGTTACACATTTTCGTTAATATTGACATGGTGTGGCTCATGTTATTAACTCTGATTTGCGCGGACTAAATGATCATAATGTTACTCAAAACGCATTATTTATTATTAAATATATACAAATATACAATATATGACGTATCTAATGCATGCTTATTTACTTTTAATTATTAATTCTATTATATAGTGGTCATTTCAGGCAACCAAAGATAACATTTCATACATTCTGATAACGTACCCCTGAAGATTCGAAAGATCATTCTAAAATAATGTTGACGAAAGTTGACCATCTAAAGTTACGTTTTTTTAACGTAAAAATGCTTAGCGGTTAAAATCATTTCGTCACCAGATACTGTCCAAGCTAAACGCTATACTGAAGTACTAACGGTCCTGTAAAAGTAAATTAGTAAATGTTATTCATGAAATTCGTTGCGTTGGTGGCGAACGATTCGAGGAGGGGGGTTACTTTTAAAAAACCATGAAACAGTAGATTACAGTAGATGACATCCAAATTGTTTTCAATTGTGCATACAAGTGTGTGGTGAAAAATTAGTAACATATTTTAGAAAAAGCTTGAAAGCTAATTAATTGAAACACATTTGTTTAAAAACAATTAGTTAAATGCACATAATATATTTTTTTAATTGAATAGAACCACAGAGACACACACGTAATTAATATAAAATTCAGAGGAACCTAAACAGTCTAAACTGGAACACCAACGTTCTTAATCGTTTAGACAGTGTAGCTGCAGCCCACATAGACAACATATCTCCCACCGAGACAAGGAAGGGGCCACCACCGCCACAGTTGTGATGAAAAACTGAGAGCAGTAATTAGTGTTGGAGAAAATGGTGGCCACAGAGAAGGGGTTTGGGTTTGATGTGGCTAATATGAAGTTAAAGTGTTCGTAGGCAAAGTTGTTATATACAGCATATATATATATATATGCTGTTTCCCTCGGTTGTGTCCTTATTGTCGGTGAAATCCTGACCGTGGAGCATTCATTGTGGGATAATATTTTCAGTATTCTTGGGAATTGCATCATATTGTAAATCGTAAAAATAATGCATCCTATAATTTTACGTTTTCAGAAGATACACTTAGGTGAGCTATTCCAAAAACAAGGGAAAACGTATATTAAGTTATATATACAGTCATGATTACAATGGTAAAATATTTAAATAAAATATCAAAAGTTATCATTTATAATTTCATAAAGAACTGTTATGTCGAAAGCAACAAATAAATAAATAATATCTGCATACAAAATTACATATTGTTGATGTACTACTATTTCATTATAGTAGTACAAATCTGAAATTTTAAACTACAAAATAAATATCGAAAATTATTTTTTATTATTGTTTACAAAAATAGGTATCAAGTTGCTTTCAGATGTTTAAAAAATTTATAGTACGCCATAACTTCAAAAAAGATGTTTTAACGTTTTGAGATATCTGTGTGAAAATATCAAATCCATTGCGTATATTATCATCAAATTACTATAGATGTTATTAAAAAAATATGTTAGTGTACTTTTCGTGAATAAATTGCTGAAAAAGTGAGATTTTAGACTAAATTCAATTTAATTATATTCCAAAATATTTAACATATTTTATTGAAAATGTCTTAATGTGTTAATTGAATCCACGTATTAAATCTATTTAAATATATATATAATTGTACAATCAAATAAGCGTATATTATTAAAATAAAAAAACCAATTAAAATTACTAAAATTACAAACTTGCAATAACTTGTATTATCAAAATATATACACTATATATATATATAATATATATACATATATATTATATACGTCCATTTACCGCAGTTTAAAAGTATATTCATTGAACTTTAGCTTTGGAGTGCTTATATGAATGTGCTGGGCTACTAAATTTAAACCTTTGAAAAGTTTCGTACGTTTAAACTTTAATTTAACTACAGAGGTTATATCAAAGTCAGAAAATCTACAATTACTATAAAATCCACATTTTCCTGTCAGAAAATGTACAATTACAATAAAATCAAATCTACAAACACAATATTTGAAATACGAGCTTTTCTGGGTGTTTTATTTTATAATAATATATAATTACGTATATATACAGTTGGTACCATTTTTACTGATAATAATAATATATTACATAAATTGTGCAAATAAAGCTATTAATTGAAAAATTACATTGAAAAAGTAAAAAACGAACAAAAGTTATTAAAATTGAAATATTTATATTTTAGATAATGTCGGCCTCTTGGCTTTAACCCGACTACTTTATAAAAACACCGTCCTGATATTCATGTCAGTTCTCGTGATGTATATTACTCGTCAAAGTGTGCGCAATAGCAGCATCATCAATTTTGAAATAATCAATATATATACATATAAATAATATAATATAATACTGTGTACTGTAAACCATTGAGTGATACTCTACTTCTTAGTAGCTGCTAACAATTAAATATTCACTGTGCTATATTTACTCAACTATTTCAAATGGTTTGATAATAATCTAAAGGTTAATGGTGGAGAAGTTTGAAATTTTTTATTCTGAAATTTAAAATGGAAATTTAAAAAAAATAGAATGCTACCTGAAATGGAAAAAATGTCGATCTCTGTTAAAACATAATATATAACTTTGTTTGATGCGTCCAGACCTTTTGATGTAAAGCTTCTGCAAATGTCATTGTTTGATAATGGAGTTATGTATGGTATCTATGCGATTTTTGGCGTCAAAGTGTAGCAAAAATGATAGATATAACACCAATTATTGTGCTCGAAAAAATCCCATTTTGTACCTAAATTAGTTGTGTATGACACTATTTTATTATATCTCTGCATTTAAATAGTGCAAATTTGTTCTTAATCTCATTGAATACATTTTCTCTTTATTGAAACAATAAAACAATCAGCGAGGAAATGTTTTGTTAATAGTACTGAGCATTTATGTTTTACAATAATTTATTTTAAAATATTTTGTAAAGTAACTGATTAAAAATGTTATTGCTCAAATACTATCAGAAAATTTAATGATCATCATTATTATTATTAATAATAATATATTTATGCTGCTCTTGAGATATAAAAATTATTTAATTTTATTAATATTTGTCAATTTTAGCAAAAGTATATTAATTTAAATATGATATTAATATGAAGGAATATTAAGCAATCGATCCATTTAGTAATTAGTTTAAATTCACATTGTTTTAATCATTTTTTGTAATAAATAATAATTTTAATAAGGGATTTATTACCTATGTAAACTATTTTTAAAAAGTATCCCAATTTGACCAGTTAAATGCATCTCCCTTGCTAACGATTACTAAATGTATAATCCTGGCAACGAATGCGGTTAAATTGCCTCCGGCCGCCTTCAACGGCGCTGTCAGTGTGTTAACCACACCATTCGTCCCGCCTGTGATCTTAATGTTTATTGAAATATTGCCGCGCGGCTTCAGCGAGGCCAATTAGTCGGCGGTAAGTGATTTCAAAAGTGACCACGTCTAGCATAAGAAAACGCGCATATACTACACTTAAAGTAGCGCGCTGAAATGGGGCCAAATCAAAAGTGTTTTAATGGACTGGACACCGTCCTTCCACATACCATCCTCTTGCAATGTGTGGCGCTAGCCGATCTCCCTGGGGTTATTTCCAATGCTTAGTTTGCTTATCTCGCTTGTCTTAACCTGGAAACGTGAATTTACTCTGATTGAATCGCTGTCTTGGGGATTTCAATGTTGATGGCCTTGATGGGACAAATCCTAATAAAATTAGAAAGTGGGCAACGCTCGGTCAAATTCCCCAAAAAGCTTTTCCATTTAAAAAGTCGTCCTCTTTTCTCATAAAATGTTAAATTATAAATTTTTGCAATATGATTGTTTGCATACGTGAGAGAAAGTTGTTATTCATCATAATAAATTAATTTATTTAAATATGAAAATATTGTTAAAAGAACGAATAGGACCCCTCTCAAAAATTGAGGGTAGAACCGAGTCTCCTGGTCACGAACCTGTAGGCCTCCGAAATTAATGTTTTTGGAAAACAGAATTTAATTACGTTGACCCTAATAATTTTATTAGTTATTCTGTTTTATTAAAAAGTTACACTGAGACGTGTGAAACACAACTCATCTGATTTATGCGTGCAAAGAACTTATTATGTCATATCGAAATAAACAAAGTGATACGGGCAGTTTAAGTTAAATATATACTTCCGACCATGTCCCTGATCTGTGTGCAGTGTCACGCTATATAACGCCCAACTTACTGACTTATACTAATTATATATGGCAATATTTAACTATAGATTCCATATTGGCATATTGTGTTCCATTCCAAAACTGTCGTTCGTGTACCACTTCAAATTATTGCTTTTTTCGAATCTCCCGGAAAATGATTATTAATTGTTCAAAGTTTTTAGTTTAAATTATGTTTAAAATATTCCATATATAGGCCACACACAGTATATTTATATATACAATTAATTTTATATTTTTTAAAACATCCTCTGTTATATTAGACTAATTTAAAATGTTTGTAATGCAATATGTACAAATATATTTTAGAATAATCCTAATATTTATGAATAATTAATTATTTTTATGCAATTATTATTTATTATTATTAATAATAATTAATTTTCATTACATAAATATTGTATAACGGCGAGCTAAGCCGGCATATACTATAATAAGCAATAACATATAATTATATTTAAGCAAATTTATTATTTTAAACAGATATTTACCAAAATTATTATTGTCTATATACCTAATCAAATATATATATACCTATAATCTATAAATACAAACTTCTAAAATTCGCAGATAAAAGCTTAGATTTGTCAAAGTTCGGATTATTTGATATTTTCATTTTCATAAATAAATTAATAATTTTTAGTATAATTTAAAGTATTCAATTAAGGTTATCATATCTCTAATCGCATATAAACTAAAATAACACAATACAAATATTTACATTTGGTATAATAAGTTATTTATTATACGGATAAAATAGTATTTGGTAATTTATATCTTATTTACATTTCACAAATATAAATGATTCAATAAATTAATAATTTAATATAAAAGTTGACATTTTGTAGTTACCATGTATACTAACCTAAGTATTTATCATTATATGTACATACAATATAATATACATTATCATCAATAAGTTTAAATTAAATCAGACTGAATATTAATCATGTTTAATGGCCAATAATTCCCATTTCTTTTAATTCTGATCAAAATGCATTTGGTGAATTAGTTGTAGATATAAACGAAATATTTTAATATAAACTAAATAATATATACATAAAATATATGTGATATACTGTATATAAATATAATTTAAAAATACAAATATAATTTAGACTATATAAATATATATATCTTTTGAATATGTATTTTTGACGTATTATTTAATCAATACAAATATATTTAATTCTATTCTATTTAATTTCATTTATTTTTATTCTTTAAACATTTTTGTATAATATAAATATGTATAAATATGTATAAATAGAAATATATATATATATATATTTAAATGCACAGGTCTATTAATTATTTAGATATACATATTATAGAAATACATGTTTGAAACTACATCTTTAATTTTTAAACTATGATTATTTTGCTATATTTACAACAACGACATATCGTATTTACGTGTATTTACATAATTTAAAAAATTAATAATTTAAATCATAAATTTATAACAAAATGGTTTTATTAAGTGCTCTATTTAAACCCCCTTGAAATGCCATTTCTGTTTTAAATGACATATTCATCATTCTTATTTTGCTTTAACACAGATATTTAAAACAATTACAAATGCTAATGATTGCTACATTTACTCGTTATTTTAATAGATACATTCAAACATTTATTAGAATACAAAGAAAAGAATTTATTAACAGAACATTAAATCTACTGGTTAATTATACACATTTTATCTAAACCATATAATTTTTGAAGGCGTTAAATAATTAATTTAAACTTATCGTATAATAAGATTGTTTACACACATTATATAATATGACAGGTGTGCAAATTATATATTCTAAATTTATATATTATTATAAATTATATATATAAAATATATATATATAATTATATATTATAAATATATAAATGTTTAAATTTTTCAATTTATTCTCGTGTGTTAGATACAGCATTGTTATATTGAATGCTTTAAGAACATAAGATACCAAAACTGAAAGTTTGAAGTTTTACGTAATTAATTTAAACTCACTTCAATAATATTCATCATTTCAGATAAATAAAGCATCGTGTTTAACTAAAATTATGCTTATATAAACATCAATATAATGTCAATTTATTTAAATTACTTGTATCGAAAATCATTTTAATTTATATATTTTAGTAATAATGAAAATAACACGTTCATATAATTTGATAGTATAGAATCGTGCGGGCCTTAATTTGTAATTCTGTAAATTCAGTACTATGCTGTTTTTATACACAATATCCACAATTTTCTTACATTTACAGATAAATATATTAAATTGTTTAAACTAAAAATTCGTTCATTAAATTGATCATAATTAAAAATTTTAATATTTAATTTATTTATAGTTTGGTATATACTTTGAACAATTTTTTTAAGGAGTTTCATAATATTGTACTGAAAAACGTTAAAATGTGATTATTTTATACGTAATTTTTATAAGAAAAACTATATTATTATTATTTAAAGAAAAAATAGATTTTCTCTGCATAAAAATCAGTAAAAATTGTAATAATGACGTTTTTAAATCTAATCTCCATAAAAATGAAAAACTGTAATGTATAATTTGATTATATATAATCTGCACATAATTGATACATGTATTATTTAAATACTGGATGAAAAATAAATTATAATACTGATTAACATGTGCTCTTAGTAAGTCTATGATTATTTTGTTTACGATATTTTAAGTAAATTTTTTGTTTGACCCTTGATTGGATTGACAACGTCTCAGAAATCATCCTGAAAAATATTAAAGCTTTCATCATTACAGTCTAAAAGCTAAAAATAAAAATAAATTCAAAATATGTGAAGAAAGAGAACATTCAAATCAGGATATATTTTGAGTAATTTTTTATTTTCATTATAATATTTCAAAATTTCAATCGAAACAAAATGTCGTAAACAATGTTTTTGATAAAATGGAGTGAAATATCAAGGCCAAACACAGGTGTGATATATTATAAAGTTATATTGGCAATTTTTAATTTAAAACTTTTTTAATTTGCAATTTGTGGAGAAGTCGAATTAAAAATTGCAAATATAACTTTATAATTTATTTAATTTAAAAGTATTGACTGGTTTACATAATGGCTGACAATCACGTTTATCATAGTATAGAATGCACTCTATAAATCAACTTTAATGCACTCTTTCAAAAACACTAACTATTTTATTGACAATGAATTTAGTGGTTGATAGAATTGTAAAACTTTTAAGACAATTCAGTAAATGAAATATTATAGTGTATATCATATTTTAATGCCATAGTTTTATAAAATATTTTACAGCACAACATTTTTGTATAACTTATGTTTAACAATTTAATTTAATTGATTGATAAGAAATTTCAATAAAAATAGAGAATTTTAAATGTTTAAGTATATTTCAGCGAACAACTTTCTATATTTTAATATTCTATATTGTAACATTTTAATAGATTTTTAGTCCAAAATAACTGTAAGTTCTTTTAACAGAATAAAGTTAAAGAATAACCGTTAAGAGTAATGTTTTGAAGAAAATATAATACTTTGAAATATAATTAAAATATATAACAGTTGTATAATTTGTTTTCTATGTAGTCTTATATTTTATGCAATAATCGACTAATTATCGAGTAATAATACTTTCGACTAATAATATTTTTGACTAATATTACTTTCGATTAATAATATTTTCGACTAATAACTAATACGACTAACATTTACAGTTTAGGTAATTGTTGACAACTTTCTATTAAAGTAACATCAACAGTACTTTCTTAGAAACCATGCATGTTTTTTAATCAAAAAGAAACCAATATAAAACAACTAATATATCGATTCCAAGATTTCCTTCTGGCGCCCGCCTAAAGATATGACGGACTTCATTAATTTAATTATCTCTATAATAAGTATTGTCTGTGTCAATATTCGTACAAAATAGTAAGTCATTATCCCATGCAGAAATTATATCCAAGAGGACAGTTTCCCCTTATGACCACGCACGGTTTCTACAGTTTGTAGCTTGAAATACGATGGATTAATCTAAAAGGGAATTGTTTTATTGATGTTTTTACTATGAATACGGAAAGAATACTGAAATTTGTACGCCCACCTTTCATTACCTGTTAAAATTTTATTTGAATATAAAGATATAAACAATTTAACACAGTGTTACAATAAAATGCCAATTTATATTCCAAAACGATACAAATATTTAATGGATTTATTATTAATTTTTAAATGTTATCAAAAAAATTTTTCTCAGATTTGTTGGTCTCTTTTTCTTCTTAATATAATATTAACCATTTCTTCCAGATATTGATATATATACATTTTTCCATTTCAGCATTGATGGGCCCTTTTCTTTCTCAATATTTATGGTCCCTTTTCCTTCTCAATATAGATGGTCCCTTTTCATTCTCAATATAGATGGTTCCTTTTCCTTCTCAATATAGAGGGTCCCTTTTCATTCTCAATATAGATGGTCCCTTTTCCTTCTCAATATAGATGGTCCCTTTTTCTTCTCAATATAGAGGGTCCCTCTTCCATCTCAATATTGATGGTCCCTCTTCCATCACAATATAGATGGTCCCTTTTCATTCTCAATATAGAGGGTTCCTTTTCCATCTCAATATTGATGGTCCCTCTTCCATCACAATATAGATGGTCCCTTTTCCTTATTATGATATTGAACGATACTCTATTCTTTCTCAATATTGATAGTCTCTTTTTCCCTCTCAATATTGATGAGGCCATTAATCCATTCTCAACACTAATGAACCCTTTCCTTATCAATCATTACTGATTTTAATATAAATATACCTATCAATTCAGTACTATAATCAGACAAATTAAAAGAGAATTTATCAGTGCTGCAAGCAAAAATATATTTATAAACTTTGTGAAATAGTTTCATACGCATAGTAGTACACTTCATTTTTGGGGGTTTCACTCGCTAAACTCCTAATCAGATAAGTATGTGCCTAAACTCCGCTGGAAAATTAGCACCAAATGCTGTGGAGTGCACATTATGGTGCAATACTACATCTATATTTTAAAATAATATTGTCGAGTGGGCTCTTATTCTATAGTAACCACCCCACCCCCCATCCTTTTTCCACCCTTGTTATTACTTCATGTGATTGTTTGATACAAAAATATTTTAATGTTCATACATCATTTGAAAAAGACAAAAGCTAATTTAATGTTGTAAATAACTTCATACAGAATTATATCAATTTATCGCACTATTCAAACCTATATGTTTTTTAATTCCGCACATACAAAAATTTTCTAATTAAAAATATCGATACAAATTTATGCATAATTCGACATCAAATTTTTTTATTATAAATAATATTTTAGTACCTTTTTATATGTTATATATTATTGTTCAACTATTTATTTTATTTAAAAAAAAATCTTTTTTTTTTAAATTATATGTCGATGCATGTTAAAAATCAGAAATACAACAATTAATATGATTTTAGTTAAAATTTTAATAATTTTCTGACTTTTATTATTATATTTATTTAAAACTATAATAGTTTTATATACAAAAATAGTTGGTGAATATTTCATATTGAAAATATTAATACAATAATTGTTATTTATTTATATCTGTTTTTAATTATTCAATAGAGGAAGCGCACCCAGAGGGGTCGTAACGGTCGTACGACCCCCCCCCCCCCTTGAAAATATGGCGCTCCTACTAGGATAAGGCTCTGGTAGTATGTTAATACCACTTTATGCAACTGAATTTACTCCCTTGTAGTAACTGCTACCGGTAATAAGGTTACTACCAGTAGCATCTAATACCTCTTTATGCAATGACCCCTTGTGTTTTAGTACTTTGGCGCCCCAATTGTTTTCCACGACCCCCCATTGAAAATTCCTGGGTGCGCGCCTGCAATATAATTATCTCTAGATACGCATAGACTGTGTTTTGGCAAATAGAAAACTGTATTCTTAGTGCATGCTAACATTTTTGGTAAGTGTACAGATTCTTAAATTAAACTTATACGGATTACATTCGTTGTACTTACATTGCAATTGATTGATACATTCTATAATCACCATTATTATGCATATTGAATTACTTCATTTGAATGCCATAATAAAATATGATGCCAGAATTATAGATAGAAAAAATAGGCAATATACCAACTATATAATTTTTTTTTTATAATCTCCTACATTATACTATAGTTGATATCATCCTAGATATGTTTTCAGAACACCTTGACCGATAAATATATCTTTTCGAATAGTTGATAACAGTTCTACGAGTATAGTGATTATTATAAAAATAATTAATATATATCAAGATATAAAAATCTGATATTAACTCAATATGTGCAGTTTAACTCAACATATTCAGTTTCAATACTCACCTCCTAAGCTGTCTACTTGCAATGGATGAAACAAATATAAATAAAGCATGTATCCACCAACGATCAACGAGGTCGTTTAAGGTTTAACTAATTGAAAGAAATGCTAACCAAACACTTTAGGGTAAGTGTATATATACCATCTGAATCATCTGAACAAGAATTAATAGCTTTTCAAAGTAAATGATGTATCGTCAATATATTAAATATCGCCACTACGAGTATATAGTAATTTAAATACTTACCATGGTATATAAAATATTTTAATTATGACAATATTGCAACATATTATGAGGAAAGGTCAAACAGTTATTTAACATTAAAACGCTTTCATTTGTATTTACAAAAAATCTAAAACCCGCAACTATAATAAAATAGTCAAAACTTACATAACAATAAGTTCACATGGTTTACCTGTTAACAAATAGGAATGAAGGATTTCCTTAACTATTATATTATTGTACAATTATATATAGTAAAAGTAGAACTGGAGTGAAATGGAGAACAGCTGAATCTTTCTTTCGCCAATACAAAATCAAAAATTGTTACGAAGGTTTAATTCGCATCAAATTTCAATGATTTTAATTAACATATTTGGCATTTTGTTAATATTGTACTATTATTTTTTGTTTGTTGAGAAAACACAATATTGGCTCCAATATTATCCAATTCAATCTATTATAGACGCGTTGATCTACTTGATTTCGATGTTGGTTAGCATGCAAACATCGTCTAACTGGTTGAGCGAAGAATATTGGTTTGGTGTCGTCGTTTGTCATGTTTGGCACAGTCGCAGTATAAAAAGTAGATGTCTAGTTTTCGGCAGTGTGTACCTCGTTTTGTTCACTGCTGTGGACAGGTTCTATTCTATTGTATATCCACTTTCGTACCGATTCTGCACAAAAGAGTTTTATATTAAATGTATTTGTGCCATTTTTATCATTTGTACTTATATGACTGTACCCAACTACGCATGTCAGCTGTTGGGAATAACCCAAGGCAGTATGCAAGTAGCATTTATGCAGTTTTTCAAATATTATACCTATGTATTGATTGTTGCTGTTAATATGTTTCCATCTATATAATAATCCTTATTTTCATTCTAAAAAAAGTCTAAAGGCATGCCTGGAGAAGGGGAATGTCGACATAAAACGTCGTTAAAATTTACGTACGCTACTGTAGGCTACAACTTTAATTGCATTCTCTCTCTTACATCATTTACCGTGGATGCTATAATGAAAATAAATAAAATAATTAAATTAATTATTTAAATATGTATTTGTTTGTTGGGATATGTCAAACCTCTTTTAAAGTAAAAATACGAGAGAAGGATATTAGCCTAACCAATATAGCATAATCCTGAATTGTTTGGACCGGGTGGGCGATGGGACAAGTAACCCTAAATGATTGTAAGAGATTTTTGTGCTCCGTAATCATGTTGTACTGTCGAATACTGCTGATATTCATATTAGTTATATCAGATTGTTTGTGATTATAATATATGTATAGCTTATATATAATTATTTTATTTATAATTATAATCAATAGTCATATATATACAATATATATGGCGTGTATTTAAAATAAATATAAATCTCATACTACACAGCTGTGATCAAAACATAAATCTATGATATTGTTATAATATGATCTATATACATTGATATAAATTATAGCCATATATAGTTGGTAAGTATCGTACGAGCTGTCAATTACCAGGGACGAGTTACAGGGGACAACCACGCATAGAGTCCGTTGCTGCCATATGTTTTGATAACATTTTATATCAAATAAATATTGTATTCCACTTCTAATATAATATATCTGTATTTTTGGGAGATATTATTGTCGAAAAATAAAATAAATGTTCCCCAACGTGTATGGTCGATTCCACACTAATAGGATTTTCCTTTTCGTCTGAATGTCACACTAAATTACCAAACACAATAGCTACATACTTGTATTGTGAAAATCAAAACTAACTGTAGTAATATTATAGTATTGGGCCCATAGCCAACATTGTCGAAGGGGGTGTGTGTTTTCACAAGATATTTTAATCGTTCGAACTGTTCTATATTTCCTATATTTTTAAAGTTTAAACAAACTAAAAAAAAATTCTTTCCAGCCACCATTCTTGGGAAATGTCCCAATTTTTGTTCCCACAATGTCAAGTTGGCTTGACAAGTTGCCTTAATAAGCCTATCGATAATTAATGCAAATACAATTATCAAAACTATGATGTCTCTTGCTTTTAAATATTTTTTTATAATGAGTTCAGCTGAAGAAGTAGCTGTAATCATAATTATGTATAAAAAAATAGATTATTTGGTGCTTTCCAATTAAGCCATATCCCGTCATATACCGCCATGTATTCCATATCACGTCATATACTTCCAATCAAGCCCTATCACGTCATATACTGCCAAGCATTCCATATCACGTCATATACTGCCAAGCAAGCTATAACCCATCATATACTGCCAAGCAAGTCATATCACGTTTTAATAGTTTTAAGCTTTGTAGGTCACGACGTTGAGAAAGATTTATGAGGCAGTTTCTAGCGTAGACAGATCCGCAGATAATTCGATGTGCTCTTCTTTAGAATTTTTCTAGTTTTTGCTCCAGATTTTTGTTGAGTCCCACAAAGAGAGGGCATGAATATTCGAGAATACTGCGAGTAGTTTTCCAGCGTTTTATCATCAAACAACAATTATTTGTAATGTTTGCAATCCAAACATAGCTTGTACTCTAGTAAAACTGGTCTGTATATTGATAAGGTGACAAGTCAAACCTGTGTATTTAAAAGACAGCCTATGCAATCCAAACAGCAGAAGCATAACTATAGAGACTCAACAGATAATAAAAAAGAACACATGTAACAAATGATATTTATGATAAAAAAGAAGCAGAGATGACTAAACAATGAAAATATAATGGTTTCAAAACAATATATAATACAGTATACCAATATAATGATACTTAACGATATGATAACAATTAGGGTTCAAGAAAAAACATAATTAGCTTAGTAATTGAATATATTTAATTTAAATCGTCATCAAAAGTTAATATTGGAACAATGAAATGAAGAACAATGTAAAATAAAGATTATTATAGGAATAATGTAAATTATTTTGGTTGTCACTTAAATACGTAGGAAAAACCGAAATTTAACCTATTTTTCAAGGTAGTCAATGCAAAAGTAGCTAAAATAGACAAGATAGATTACAAAATAATAAAAGTAATTAATATAAACAAATGTAATGGATTTTAGAATGTCGATAAAAATGTTCTAAATACGTATACATTTCAATCAATTATGAAATATACAAATAAAAGAATTAAAACTAATTTTAAGTAATTATTACATTCTTTAAATTGACATTGTTTGTTTATCTAATTTACTTGTTTTAATTCCGACCTTGAAAACTATGTATTTATTCCTTCGGATTTTTCCTCCGGATTTAAGTCAAAACCAATTATTTAGTATATAACAGTGATAATATAGTAATAATGTACAATATGTTTCAATTGTAAAGCTTATGCCTTCAGACATAAATGTATAAATGTCAAATAATTGTAAAAACAAGGCTAGACAAAATTAAATAAATTATGTCAAAGGCTATCCTTTCATTTTGTACATATAATTTTTTTTAAATATAATCGTTATACCATTTTAAAAATCATAATTTTTTTCAGATATTTGCATTGAAAAAAAAACTAATTTCCTGTCAACTCATTTGGAGATCCCGTCAAAGTGGTCAAGTCATAGTAATATTGACGAGCATTTACGTAGCCGTGACCTTTCAATTTTCCCGCATTGGGAATCACACCAATCATTTTAAATTCTAATTGATCATAAATGTGACACGCTCCATGATTACTCTCAAAGACTAGGTTGAAAAAACTTGCTTCATACCCCAAATCCCTTGCAACATAAAGGAACCACTTTGTGATCAGTTTCCCCAGACCTTGACCTCTAAAGTCACTTTTTACAAGAAAGCCTGAATTACAAATATGAGAGCATCGATCAGGAAAATTGGGTTTCACATAAAATGATCCCAGAACTTCGCCAGTTGATTCGCGTATACAAACAAACACGTTCATACATGTATAATAAAGTCTGAAGTTTTCTAGATTTGTGGTTTCCTGAATAAAAATAAAATGAATTAACGATTAAAATTGAACGAAATTAAATTAAAAAAACTAAAACTAAAACTAAATCTGAAATAAAAGCATTTATAGCTTACACAAATATTTTCTTATATAGTATACTGTATATGCCATAACATTTAGAATTATTTTATTATTGGTCGAATAATTACATGTATTTATATAATAATATGATATAAGTAAGTAAGTTATAAAAAGTACGCTCATACCTGTGGATAGCTATTTCCCTCATGTATCACATCACTAAACATTGAATACAGCTCTGCTTCGTGTTTTTCCGAATCATAAACTTGTAATTGAACCATTTCGCCCGATTTTAAAGCTGCCTTTAAAGGTAAATAGACTAATTTAGAAATATCATGAGGCTTCATTTTTATCACATATGCCATTTTTTAGTGATTAACGAGCAATATATTAAATTCGCTAATACAGATAAACGGTGTATGACATACTAATACTAATATATACTGTATAAACTAGTCAACAATTAATGTCCAAGTTTATTCCGTTTCAAGACAACAAAGTTATCTATGAAATTAGTTATCTCAAGTGCAAACGTGCGCAAGTTTAGCATTTATCTAAGAAGATATACAAATACTTCAATAACGTAGTTATTATTAAACAGTATATAAGTGTTTACATAATACATATTAAAATATTATATAGATACTGCGTTAATAAACATTGTCACAAACTTATAAAAATATATATGTATAATAAATAATTGTGCAAAAATATGCATTATGTAGAATAATTTATGTTATCTACTGTATACTATAGATACAATATTACCTAAAAATTAGTAAAAGAGACTATACTTTAAACAAGCCAATTTTAAATAATCATGCAGAATAAAAATTTGTAAACTTAGTTTTATTCTCATTTGATCAAATCAACGAGTAAACAAAAAATGTACCAAACGCATTAGGTAAATATTTGTCAAACTATAACTATAACTCCCTATAGTCTTTCCATACGCTGTTCCACGGCACAGTTTCCTTTGAACATTTGGTAAAAATTACAGCAAGAACAATTTTCGAGCAGAAATATGGCAACAGCTGAAACTGAACATACACAAAACGTCAGAAGGTAGGTAATTCGGATTAAATGTTACAAGCGTGCTTAAATGTTATTGGTTAAACAGGTAAATATCATTTGTGTAACATGTGCAACTAAGAAAATAAGAAGAGGATAAGTGCTTGAAATATTGAAAATTACTGCACAATCATTTTTTAACGTTGCCAGAGAATAAGTTGATAATGAAGATTTCTCTGATCTGTATAGTGCTGTGCGCTGCTTTGTGCCTTAGTGAAGCACACACCTTCTTTGATATGATAGCCATGAAGGATGGTGAGAATTTTCTATATTACAAAGTCGTCTAATTAATTGGTTATTTTTTAGCTGGAGTTTTGTTATTAAGTATATATATATAGGTAAAATTTGTATAAAATTCCTTTGTGTATAGATCACATCTATTTTTTAAGGATTATATTAATGTTATTTTCCATGACATGGTAGTACATGTTATTAAATATAATTTAATAATTATAAACAATTTAAAAAAACTTTTTTTTGTTGCGCAAATTAGAAAAAAAATTCGGGTTTTTAAAATAGTGAAACGAATGTAATTAAATCCCTGCTGCGATAATTGAACCTATACATTCTTTGCTAATTAAATAAAAAATATATTGAAAAAAAATATGACATAGATATATTTGACCACATGCATTTTTTAAATGATAAAATGAAATGTTAAAACGATTATAATATTTATGGAATTATTTAATTTAAAATTAAATTTTATATTTTAGACTGGCAAGTCATTTACTATTTGAGTTGTTCATTTAAACTTAATTATTTTGAGAGCGAATCTTGTATAAAAAATATTTTATTGTTTACATATTTTCTGAATTAGCTTAATTTAAAATTTATTATGTTTTTGTAAAACGCATCAATATAATTTAAGTTTCACGTTTTTATGTAGCATGGTTAATGTAATAATAATAATACATTTAAAAATTAATATGTTAATTTTTTTTTATTTAATAATATGAATTGAAGTATCTATTTACTATATATATTTATATATCTATATTATATAATAAAAAAGTATAAAACATATACATTTAGTAGGTTAAATATAGATTATTAACCTATAGAATAGATAGAATAGATTTTTGATTAATTTAGTCCTGAAAAATAAATTTAAAGAAAGTATATTTTTTGATGAAACGTTAATGACAGATGCGTAGGAAGGAGTTGTTCATTAGAAATGATCTATGAAATTATTGTCTTTCAAAAAGATTACTTTTTTTTCATAGTTGAAATAAATAAATCTATATTTATTAAAAAAACTATCAACTTGATTTTGGTTCAATCAATGTAATAATATATAAAGTGTACGGGATTTGAAAACCCACATCATTGTATACAGGCCCTTTTCATTATTTGAATTCATTATTTGTTAAAATATTTTAAATTATTAGTTTATTAAATGTATTTTTTAACAGGAGCGGCAACATACTCTTACGAAGGACATGTTTTTGATGCGTCTAAGAAGGTGGACGTGACACTGGTGTACGATGACGGTTGTACCCACAAACTTGATATTGTGCCAAATTCTGACTCTCGCATTCCAGGAATGGTATCGGGATCCGTGTACGTTGATATTACTACTTATAATTAAGTAACTTAAATATTTGTTGTAGACAAACGGAATGTATATATAGAATATTACATATCATGGGTAATTCTATTTGAATATCTATCTAAATACTATATGAATTTTAATACGCTTAAATACATTGCAGAATTAAATATATATATACAAATATCAAAAAAAATATTTATCGTAGATTCATTTTTAAAACTTATTAATTTGTAATTAAACAATTATAAACGCAAGTAATAGCAACTTACTAAAATAAGGTATGGTTAATAATATTACCTCTTACGTTTGTCTGATTTATATTGATATAATATTTTTTTAAATTTTAAAAATTAAAATAAATAGGTACTGTTGCTAGAGAATTATTTTATTTTTTTCTGTTCTCGAGACAACTATTCAACGATTGCATCAATATTTTGTTTTAAAAGTTTGTCCAGATTCAAGATTTCACATTTTAAAACTTTTTAACTAAATTATAATTAGATATTTTGTGTATATTTTAAAGTAATAACTGAGCATCAGATTATGTTGATAGTTGTTTCTTTATGTTTGGGTTATATGTGTCCGTTTTGTGTTCATGAATCTTATTTGAGTCTCACTCTAATTCTATCGTCTGGAACTTCCTAACTTTATAAGGTTGAGTTTAATTATATGTTTATTTATTACAGTAGAAGATTACGCGAGACGTCAAAAACACTTTCAAATTAAAAAAATCTTAGAAAGACAATATTAAATCAAAATTATTCGTATAAAGCTAGTATGGACGAAATTTTAAGAACGTTCATAAAAAAACTTGTAACATTTTTACATAATTATTTAAAAGCATCAATTTACCGTAAGGATAAAGATGTTTATTGATCATTGTTAAAAAGCAAACCCATTAAATTCAAGTTATCAAAGTATCAAGTTATCAAGTTATCAAGTTATCAAGTATCAAGTTATCAAGTATCAAAAATTAATTTAATCGGGGCAATATACAATACTGCACATATCGTACACCACCTGTGCCGGTTTGGTTTTTCCACTTTTGCATTTCAAACTTTACTATTGCAAGCCATTGTATCCTAGATAAGAATCTCTATCAGAAATACTTATATATATTAGTATATAAGTTAGTCAGGGAACAACTTATTCAGTCTTTTCTCTGTCAACGTTGTGTTTCTAGAATTAGGTGCAATTAAGAATACTCAGATACACTGTTCTATGATATAATATTTGTTTATTGCAAACTTAAACTATAGTATTCGCAAATACAGGAGTGGAAAATACCTAGAAGTTTTTTTGGTGGAAGGGGAGAGGATTTTAATTTTAATTCAAATTAATAATTAACGTATAAATAAATTTTCAAAATTTATAAATTAAATTTGAACTGCTCTACCCGGCCATTTTTCATTCCCCTTTTTCCTTATTTTTTCCTTCTCCCACTCTTTTCCTACTCCTTACTTCCTGTTTTCGCACTTTTTTCTATCCCTTCATCTTTTCCCCCCATTTTTTCACTCCCTCCCACCTATTTTCCCCTTTTTTCTACACCTCTGCCAGAGGATAAATGTCCCTCCCTCCTCTTGGGCAAGTTTGAACAAGACCGACTCTTCTTGTTTAATATTTAATAAAATAACCTGTTGTAATGCGCCAATTATTACAATATTTTAAAACGGTAAAATTGTTGCATTTAATAATGGTATTAGCTTAGCCCTGTCTCCTAGAAATGAATAAACTAGAGCATTTGACAAATGTTCACGTACATATTCCATTTATCTAAATTTAAACTCTGCAATTTAAATATATGTATGCACTATTTCCATTTAAATAATTTAATGTGTATATTTGACAAATATATTTCACTTTAGACAGTTATTATGATATTTTTGAAAATTATGAAGGCCTAACCAGCTACAATTAATAGTTTAAATATTAGTTTTTTCGATAATATAATTATTTTTAAATATAAATTTTATAAATGACTTTTCAATAAGAATTACACAATGTAAAATTTTCAAATTTCCAAAAAATTTGATGGGCTAATTTTAAAATCAATATTTAAATATAATACTTTGATGGTTTTGAATCCTCAGAGTATCGAAAATATGGAAATAGAAAAGAACCAAATGATCTTGTATTGGTAATCTATTTTACTTGGATTGAACTCTGAATTAATCGGCAAAAAAATTAAAACTCAAGAAAGTCTTAAAATTTTTTCAATAGCCAACATTTGCATTAAGTATATGTTTGATTTTCAATTTGGTTAACATAACTTTGAGTGGTTTTCACAATTGACTTAATGTATAGTGTAAATTAATTCCCGCATAAGTTTATTTTTATTTAATATATTGAGTCGATTTTCCATATATGCTGAACATTACTTTTACTATAATGAAATAAATTTCAAAATATTACTTATACTGAGTTTATTAATATATAAAAAGTTAGTATGGAACGAACAAAATAATAAAAAAATTGTGTTTTTAAATATTTTAATTTTCTAATTTAAATCAGCAAACAGTAGTAACCATACATATCAAAACTTTGTCCATTACATCATGTATTTAAAAAAAAGTAATAATAAACTTACTTTATAACCGATAATGAAAATTTGTTTATTCTTTTTTCAGGGCATGTCAACCCAAATCACCAGAATAAAATCATCCGAAAATAAAACATATATTATTTTGATGTAATATTTCTAAATTAAAGTTAAATTCACAATTTTTTGATTAATAAAATATATAGAAGTACTACAACATATGCATTTTTGTTCTTTTAAATATATATTTTGATTCAAGTAAATAGAATATTTTTATATTATAAAAAATATAAAAGAATAAACAATTTTTTTTTAAGTTATTAAAAATAATGAACTTGAATATATTAATAAATACAGACTTGGAAAACCGTTTAATTAGTAAATTAAAGATAGTAAAAATCTCTTCTGTGATGAAGGGATTAATTAATAAGTTTATTCAATAAAAAAAAGTTACATTACAGTTTATAAGCAGACGACGATTTCACAAGGTATGTACCATTTAAAAAATGGCTTATTTACTGATTTTCAAATAATTTCGAAATTTTTATTTAAAAAGATTAACATTCTTATAGTTGATATTTAATGATATTTATTGATGATATATTTAATGATATTTAATGAGTCCTACTTTTTACTGATTTTGTCATTCCTTTGTTAAAGGCTCATCACGGGATTAAAGGTGCAATTATATTAGAAAAAATTGTATATAATTAATAATACATTTTTCTTAGATACAAAAAACCATACAAATCGGGGATAATGGTAAGTATGACATCCTATGGGCCTAAGGGATACTCACCCCCTCTTACCACATAGTGACGTTTTTATTCAAATTTTGCTTTATAATTTTTACAAATATTTTTGTGTTAAAAATCAAATTAGTATGTAATTATTTCAAACAATTTATACAATCTTAATTGCAACAATATTAACTTTATTAATATTATTAATCATTCTTAAACTTGCTTAAATAAATATAAGCATTCTGAATAACATCATTTATGAATGTAAAACATGATGTACGTAAGTAGAATTGAATATGAGTGATATCATAGTTTTGAAAAACATTGTATATATTTTTTAATATATAAAAAATACAGAATTATCTTAATAATTCATAAGTTATCTTAATTAACTTTTAAAATTAGTTATAATTACTCACAAACATAGTTAAGCCTTATAGGTATGCTCATAATTTTTAACAAAAGGCGCACACTAAATTGAGTCATGATCAAGAAAGGTGAGTAGCAAAATAGTATTTTATATGTTTTGCAATCGATTGAATGAGACTGAGAAAATAATATAATTGTATATGGCTACACCGACAAAATGTTTAGAGAACTTATTCTGTTTCCAAAACTATCATTTTAGCTAGGATAGCTCTTTCCTAAAATCGTATACTTTTGAAAGTCAATTAAACGATTTATTTTTGTATTGACCTCATACGCCTATTTTGTGTACGTGAAACCCAAGAATTAACTTATGTTACAGCCTATATATAATATCCACAAGAATATGTTATGCGATGTAATGTAATGAGTATATATTTTACTAGTAATATTACGTATTAAGACATCAATAGCCTAGCCGTTTAAGATCTGCATCATTGCATTAAAGTAAAAATGCTCTATATAGTATTAATTTAGAGTACGAGTGCAGTTGCATTCTTCACGAATCGATAAAACTGTCTCAACTCAAACAAATAAAAGATGTAACTACTGTGCCCGCATACAGATTTGGTGCACAAGTCAGGTTATTGTTCAACTGCTCAATTGAGTGATTTTATTAATTCATATAATACGTCAATGAAACATACGTAGATCTTTAAAGCAGTAAGTGAGATCCACTGCTTTTAATTTCATCTGAGTTATTGTTATAATTTCAGAGAGTTTCGAAAATGTATTCTTCCACAGAGATGAAACAACGACAAACATCACTTCCGGAATTTAGCGGAACCCACCATTTTAAGATTTATGAATCGCCCTTAGTACGGACAAAAAGTAGAAGGGTAATATGCTGTGAAAAGTTTCGATTAATATGTCTCATTTTGGTCGGTTGGGCAATGAGTGTATTCATAGCAATTCGGATTTTAATCGGCCCAGTGAATGCCATTATGCTCGAAAGGGAAAATCAGAAAATGTATTTTAGCAAAGGCGACTTGGCATGGATCGGACATATTGCCGGACTTATCACGTATATATTGATGCCTATCACTTGTGGAGTTTTGGATATTGGACGTGTTAGTTATCGATTTGGTTTAATAGCTGCTACCATGCTTCTTGTTGTGGGAAATTTGGGCAATGTTGGAGTTGGCCATCCTTATATGTTACTGTTTACTGAGTGCTTTATTTGTGGCATTGGATCGAATCTTGCTCTGAGTGTAATTATGCTTTCTTTAGACACATATTTTACTGAACAGTCCAAATTCCGAGTTTTAGCGACGACTCTCTGTCAAGGATCAATCATAGCGTCATTTTCATTAACTCAACTCTCTTCGACTGTCGTTCTTGAAATTGGTTGGCAAAATATGCAAGTTGTTAATGCGGCAATAATCCTTTTGCTTGGTACAACTATGATTTTTCTCATACCTGAAAGTGGCTTCGATCCGATATCAGACCGACCCATCTACGATGAACGACACGAAGTTGACCTCCCCTGGAAAGATCGTCTTCTTAGCATGAGCAGTAGAGATATGGACGAAAGCCCAATTGTGGTTCCATGGCTTATTGCCCGATTATCTGTTTTCACTATTCATATTGGAATCTACACATGGCTTCTGCGTAAGACAGAAATTTCAAAAATTCCCGAATTATCTCTCGAAATGGGTTGGCGGTCAATGGAAATGCTCACGGGATATTGTTTCTCTGCTGGCCAAACAATCACCTATATTTTTGGTGGCGTCTTTGGAACTATATGCGGTCGTGGCCATCTCATAAAAGTATATATTTTTGCTGCTCTTTCATTATTTTTTTCACTTATTTTGTGGCAACTTTTAGAGGTAGCTACTAGGACTATGAGCTCTAATATCGGAATATCAGTGGTTGCCTTTTTAAGTGGGGCCTTTTTAGGCTTGCAGGAGACTTTTCTTTTTGCAGCATCACAAGAAGCGACAAGAATTCCCTCTCGTAGAAGTTTCCCATTCAGTCAAATGATGAACGGCGTAGCCTATGTCGTTAGCCCGTTGATTGATACTACACTCAACAAATTCTCAATCAAGCTGATCTTTATTGTTTACGGATTCTTTTCCCTCGTCAACTTTATCATATTTATTTATAACTTGCATTGCATTTTTAATTATAAAAACTCGTTAAATCCAACTGAAACAGAAACTATTGAAATTGCGAATCAGGATTCACATCTTTTATTTAGAAGGGAGCAATCTGGATTAAGGAGCGGACCACTATCTACAAAGTTGGATTAAATATCTTAATCAAAATTAATATATTCCCTTTTTTGTAAGCAATAGTCAATTGTAAATCTGCAGTTCATGCAGCTATATGACCAAAAAAACTTTTGTATAGTTCACGATAACTTTATTTCTATAACATTGATGTAACTATCTTTACTTGTATATATTATAAAGTAAAATATTGAGTCTTATTATTTTTCTCAAGGTAGCACTAAATAATATGTTTATCATACTGTACGTTGTTGTTTAATATATATTATTCAACATAGATTTTAAATAAATATATATGGGTAAAAAAATACAAGGTGTCGTTTACTACAGGAGTTGATAAGAAGAGTAACTCTCATAATTTTCTATGAATATTCAATAATCATATATGTAATCAGTGAGTAGTAAGGGAAGGTGTACTTCTACTCCATGACCATGTAAGATTAAAAAAATAAAAATTTATTATGAGAACGTTAAGTGAATATTTTTTGTATGATTATATACTATTGTGTAACTAAAAATCGAAAATTGTACGTTTTATATAAACAGAATTTATCACGATAGACATTCGGAACACCTGAAATAAGATATAATAGGTGTAACATGTAAGAAAGTATAACATATAATGCAAATGAATCAAATGGCCAACATTCAAAATTATTAGAAAACGCTCACAAATTATTAAATTTCATGATTGTTTGGTAAAAATCACTTATATGACCAATCAAAAACAATTAAGACAATATAGAATGAAACGGACACTACAAGAGACCATCTAAAATCTAATATTTATATTTCACTGATCCGAAGAACGTATAATTTTTATTATTTAGTAAAAAATTACTTTTGAAAAATATAACTAATTATTTTTAAATTGTACGTTTCATATAACCAAATACTATCCCAAAAAGACATTTCTAAAAACCCAAAAATAGGATAAAATATGTGTAACATATAAGAAAATATTACTTATATTATATGAACTAAATCGTTAACCATCAAATGTTGTTGATTAAAATGATAAAATTACATTATCATTTAGTGACAATTCACGTATATGACAAATCGGAAATAATTAAGACAATATTGAACGACCGGACAATGCATAAGAACAATATAAAAATTTTAAATAATTTCATTGGTAAGAAAAACGTACAATATTAATTTTTTGTATGAAACGACATTTTAAAATATAAATAATTGAATACTATTCCACTTTTACGTTTATGTGTCTAATTAGCATAATAAAAAGATATTCTGAACACCAAAAAATTAAGCTAATGTGTATCTTATTCGTAACAAAATATAATATATATTGCTACTGAGTCAAATGATGTACCATCGAAATTATTGGAAAACACACATACATATAAAATGATTAAATTTCACGATAATTTCATAAAAATTCACGCATAGCCTATATCTGATCAAATATATTCAGGATAATAAATACCTAAACGGCTAGAGTGGTAGATCACTAAAATATAGTATTTTTATTACATAATAATATTAAATATTATTAATTATTCATTTTTATCTAAAGCAACATTTTAAAATATATAAATCACAAACAGATAAAATGATATCAAAAAGTAAACTCTAAATACAACCAACTAGACAGTTGACAAACTTAACATATTATGTCTGTTGAAGCTTCAATCGTGAAGAACAACTATCCTATATTCAACAAGGTTATTGTTACACTTACTTCGTATACATAAGGTCCATAAGCTTACTCCAATCAAGGATTTATTGCTACTGTCGACTCTTCTACCATTTATTACTAAAAGAAATTTTATTGAGGAAATATTCCTCTAAAACTCGTTTACCTATACTATTCTTAAAAGACAATTGGAACTAATTTTGTTCATATATCGACGAAACGAAATTTTCAAAGTTGCCTTAATGCACGAATATCTACCTACACAGAATGTCCAATAAGAAAACAAATTCAAATCATTTAGTGACAGACGAGGAATCAATACAGTTAGAGGAGGAAACACCAAAACAATCAATGGAGGATTCGATGGAGAACGAGACGGAAGAGAAGGGATCAACGCTTTTTACTACAAATTCTTCAGGACATTCATAAAAGCCCACAATAGAAATTGACCTTGAAAGATTTGAAACCCAAAATGATTAAATATATTGAAATATTTAATTATATGATAAATGACAATGCAATGCAACCAACTGAAGAAGAGTGATGTTGGTGATGATGATTAAGACACATTTAATAATTAAATGCTTACATAATATTTAACTACAATATTAAAGTAAATTGTCATTTCATATAGAACCTGCAATGAAGTATTTCTGTATTTAAGAAGTTATCACTTCTTATAATTATATTTTATTCACTTTACTGTAATGTTCCTCTTTAATAAAACTTTAATTCTTTAATGACTTAAAATTATAGATTTAGTTTTACATTAAACAAACAAAATATAATCTTATCAAATAATGATAATAATAGAACAAAAAGGTTCGAAATAATATATCCAGAAAGGACGAATTGAATGTCTGCATCACAATGAATAATAAAATTAATTTAGATGTAGTCACAGTTTATGCAATGCGTCAGTGGACGAACAAGACCACCATTCAATGCAATAGATGAAAAATTGAATGGTAAAATATGGTTGTAAATTGTAGAGTGTAAATGATAGCCCTAGAATACATACGTTTATTACTATAGGCTTAATCACGAGGCGATTTTGAAATATCTTGCTATGCTGGATTTATTTGAAGTTTTCTTTTTGTATATTAGATTTGTAATATCCATTTACTTATACCGCAATGACTTTTGTTTTTATCAATAGGAGCATTATCAATAAAGACATATGTAAAAAGGACGTATTTAGAACCATGACTTTTGTGGCCCTGTGCCATGTTTGCAATAAAATTTGAAATTGGTAACTACTCCATTGGGAAGTGACAAGTGGAGACGAGAACGCATGAATACAGCCGATCGTGGTAAGCATTGGAAGCAATAATACCTTATCTCTGATCACTTCCCCATACTTGAATTTCCATTAAAATCATCCTGATCGAACATTGTATGGCTACAATGTTTCATATTGGGAAACATCAATGAACGTACTTAAATGATCAATTGCTACCATATTATACCTATAGTACTTAACATAGAGAAATTAATACATAGAGATTTCACATCTGTATGCAATTCAATACATATAACTTGTTACCCGAAAGCTTTTGCAAAATAATGATTTAAAAACTGCAAACAGTAAAATGAATATATATAGGGGTACCCAGAAAAAACGGAGTTCAAAAAACATATATTTCATAAACATTTACAAACAATATTTGTATAGAAAAATGTAATAAGAGTAATGCATAAAATGAGTTTTACACGTTAGTAAGGTATTCCCCATCAAATAAGTTTTTATAAAAATGAGAAAATTAATTTCTCTTACTTATCTGTACACACATTTATTCAAATCGATATAGCTAATAACATTGAATTTTGAATGAGTTTTACACGTTGGAAAGGTATTAGTGTCAATGATCTTCTGTAGGTCTATTCTCAGTCACGTAAGTTCTTTGGACTTGGTGAGTGTTGGTCAGTTGAGTGTTTGCAGAAAATTATTAACAAATTCTCTTGCTTCAGTGTTATTCAGTGTCAAGTTCTTCCTGGAGACCTCCATATTTCGGAATACAAATATAGATCACACAAATTCACATCTGGTGAATATGGAGTCTGTGGGATGCGCTTAATTCCGTTCTGCGTAAGGAAAACTTCGGTTGAGGCCGATGAGGTCGAGCATTGTCCTTCAATAATGCAAACTGGGGACGTATTTATAGTCGTTTACTTAGCTAAGTAAAATATCTTAAGTTATTTAGCTAAGCTAAGTACTTCATATATTTGGTATTTATAGACAATACTTGGCTTAGCACTTTTACTTAGCGTAGTAAAATATATAGTAGTATTTGATTGGCCATTGAATTTGAACTTCTACGTAAATCCGGGACG